>CAJUYH010007335.1:0-17809 GCA_910591685.1 Galerucella tenella | reverse complement strand
TAGCATGCTCTATTCTATGGCCTGGTAATGTTATAATATTAATAATTATTATTTATACTTACAGTCAAATCTTATTAAAACAAACAGTTCCTCCATTGCATTGTCCTAATATCATCATATAAATACCACCAAAATGAGCATAGATCGTTGTTTTTTTCTTTCACTTTCCTAAAACATACACAAATTTCAAAATTACTATTAGTAAAGGTGATATCAGACGGTTCACTTTTCGTTCATTTTTGTCTTTCACTCGAAATGATACATCTGAACTCAAAATGCAACAAGAGTGCTGAATGAATTCATTAATGAACTGATCCAACGATGTTGGATTTTTAGCATTCGGTATCATTCACTCCCAGTCAGAATGAACGAAAAATGAACCATCTGCACACAATGAGAACGTTCACTTGGATTGTGTTCACCCGACGACATATTTTGAAGAAGAACAGATGAATGTTCTTTTCTTTGTCATTCACACTAAGTCGTGTGAACATGGAATGAAAGAATAATGGAACATTCACTTGGGTGAATATTCACTCGAGTGAACTGTCTGATATCACCTCAAGTGTTTTAAGTTCATCCGGAATAGATGTTTGTACTTATAAATAAATCTTACTGTGCTCACCAGATCAATTAGTGAGATTCTTTCATCAGCATAACAATAATTCATGTTTCCTTGAATTAAATTGTCAAATGTTTTACATAGAAAGAATGCAAATAGTACCGACAAAGTGCAACTTCTACTTGTATTATGCAAGCTAGAAAAAAACAACATAATCGGCAACTTCCAGTTTTCACAGTCATTTATGCTCTTTTCCAAATCCAATGTATGTACGTTCATAGTCGATGTATGTACGGTACTATACACAGAGTTAGAAGAAAAAACACAATCAGCAATTTCCAATTACTAATGGTCACTGTCAACTATGCCCTTTCTCACATACTCTGTACCTTTTTGTACACACAATTTACAGAAAAATGCAAATCAACAATCATAATCCACTTATTCATAACTACAGACTTCGAACTGAATCAATAAAATGTGTTAAGTTAATTAAAGATTTGGGTGTATTCTTTGAACACATCAATATAACCTAGGGGTTATCAAATGCTAGGATTTTTAATGCGAAATTCCAAAGATTTATCGGTGAAGGCTGTGACAATTCTTTATTTTAGTTTGTTCTCTTCTTCGATATGCATGTGTAATATGGTCCCCATATTATAAGGTACATGTATCTTCTTTGGAAAAAGTTCAACATAATTTTCTAAGGCATGTAGCTTACAAAATACATATCCCATCATGGACAGTATTAACATTATGTCTTTGGAAAATAAAAGAACCTACACGGAACTTACTGTACTATACAAGTTGATCTCGGGCACCATCTTGTGTCCAGAACTTCTTGCATTGTTTTCATTCAAAATTCCCAGTAGAGTCACTCGTAGTTACAACCTTTTGGAAGTTTCCTTTCACAGTACCAATTATGGTTACCATTGCTCGGTTTCACGGCTTGCATGGTCAGTAAATTCATATTGTGATTTGGGGCATATCTTTACTGGAGTTTCATTGAATAATTTCAAAAGTAATTTAAAAGTTTTAATGAGCTAATGTTTATTATTTTATATTATTATCATTTTATTTTGTTATTTTGGTGTGTCAATTTACTAAATTATGTGTCATTTTATCATAGTAATGGTGTATTTCTGATGTTTTTGTTTAAATTTGTAACTACAAACTAAATTGTATAGTTTTATACTTATCTTTATTTATAAATGTTTTCTACAAGGGGGTGATCCCGTTTATTAATAAATAAATAAATAATCAGAAGCTTCCAATTTCTAATGGTCTTAATTAATTATGTTATTTCCCATTTTTGTGTAATTTAGAGACACATCAAGGAGAAATTATTGAATACATAGAATCATACACATAATAAAAGTGGATCTTCTTAAAACTTACAATTCAAACAAAGAAATTATGATCTAAAGAGAAAAAGCCAATCGGCCTTTTTACATCTAATAATTAATACAATCCTCACATAGTAATTGAACAGTGTGAACTGGTATAATATTGTAGTTTTAATGGATTAATAAATATTAACATATTTTAACGTTTATTTCAACATACCAACTGTTTTTCTAGTGTTATCAATTTTTTTTATTCACTGAGGAATTCTTTAAAATAAATACGTGAGCAAAAAAATAAAAAAAGGTGTGGCTTTTTTTTTTTCTCTTGGAGAAGTCATGACATTTTTTCAAATATAGAATTATTTCCATAGACCATGACAATTTCCAGAAATGTCAATCATAGATCTATAGCAAACAATACAAGGTTAAAATAGAGAGGTCACTCCATACAAATGGAGTGACATATGACACCTGTCAGAAGCAACTGCGTGCTTAGTTTACCAAATGAAATTATACTGTTATATAAAATGAAAAGTCCATGTAATGAGTCGATTTCTTAAAAGAGTTAAATTCACAATGTAACATATTGACTAATAAGTAGCTGCGTTATCGTTCATGTTTTGACAACAAAAAAGAAGAAGCTGAGTGACAGCTCTCTTTCCCTCGTTTTTGTGAAAGAGTAAAGATAACCTATAAAACAACCAATGTCGTTTTTATAAATTAATATTGATATAGTTTATCTTCGTTACAGGTTATCAATATTCCCTGGATTCCTCGGCATCACACACAAAATTTCAAAGACACAAATAAAATTCAATCATTTGAGGAAGTAGATAGAACAAAAAGACCTTCCATTTTAGATATGTATTTTTCATAAAAACAAACTATTCGCTTAGGTCCATTGATATATCTACTTCCAGGTATAGGCCAAGCAATAGGTAAATATTTTTGACAAAAATTCTAGTAGAAACGGATGGTGCCATCATATAAAAGACATTCAATAGTATACTTTTTATCTGTTTTTTTTTCATTTAACATAAAAAGAACAGAAGCAATGTCAATGGAAGGTAAGGATAAATCGTAGGTAATTCAAAAACGAACAAAATTAGATTTTTTTTGTCTTAGATATTTTTAACAAATCCCTTAAAACATTTTTGTCGAAAACATATACTACTACGTAATGTCTTATATGATGGCACCATCTGATTTCTACCAGGATTTTTGTCAACAAAAATTACTATACTTGCTTTATGGCCTAGTAATGTTATGATATTAATAATAATTACGTACATTTAAAGCAAAATCTTATTAAAACACAGAGTTCTCCATTGTATTGTCCTAATATTTTCAAATTCCAATAAAATAAACGTAGAATGTTGGTTTTTCCTAAAACACACATATTTTAAAATGACTAAGTGTTACGTTCATCTGAAATATAAATAAATCTTCTTGAGCTCACCAAATCAATTATCGAGTTTCTCTCATTAGCAAAAAAAAACCTTTCACATGTTCTACATGAAAACAACTACGCTAGCTTCTTTCCAACATATTTAATTTAGAAACAAAAATGAATACTGTGCTACCCTTTTTTTTCAGCTTTTTAAATGCCTGTAAGGTTGCTTTTATTGGTAAAACAATGTGCCCAAATCAAAATTATAACTATGATTTTATTTTAGAACTATTAATTTTTCAACAGTTAAATTCTTACATACTTACAAAATTATAAGTAATTTTTGTGTATATTTATATATGTATATATTTATGTCGCTAATTACCCCAGAGGTAGATGCAACTTTTTTGTAAATGAATAAATAATAATAAAAAGTGAATATTATTTTGCTATAAATAATCACTTAATTGATTCCTATACAAAATCATGAATAAAGGTTTAGAATAAAATATTATACACAGAGTTAGAAGAAAAAACACAATCAGCAATTTCCAATTACTAATGGTCACTGTCAACTATGCTCTTTCCCATGTACTCTAACCATTTTGTAAACACAATTAAGAGAAAAAATGCAAATCAACATAATCAGAAGATTCCAATTTCTAATGGTCGTAACTAATTATGTTTTTTCCCATTTTTGTGTAATTTAGACACATCAAGTAGAACTTATTGAATATATAGAACCATACACATAATAAAAGTTGATCTTCCTCAAAAGAAAAGCCTTGAGAACAAAAAGACCTCATTGGCAACAGTAGGTATGTTATTCTTTTGAACTATATGAATTTACAAATAAGACTTACCAAGGACCAATAAGAATGAATCAGAAAATAGTTGGAACTGAAGGAGCTCCTATTATTGCTATATACCTAATATATGGAAGACCTTCTATTTCATATTTATTTAAAACATGTGTAGGATATATTCAAGTGATAAAGTTTTATGCTAATATTAGTTAAATTTGTCAATAAACACCTATATTCTCTTAAGTTAGGATATGTAATATTAGAATATTCATAATAGTTGCATATAAATGGGTCCTGCAATTCTCAAAACATGCAGTAACTTCAATGCTGTTTAAAAATTTTCATATCATAATAATAGGCTTAGAAAACTGTCTTGTTTCATTTTCCATTTTGAAAATCATTTCAACTGGCAACAACGATATAAATTTACAAATAAGACTTACCGATGACCAATAAGAATGGATCAGAGAATAGTTAAGCCTGGAGGGGTTCCTATTATTGCTTATTGTACATCTGTTGCTCTACAATATCCCACTGGTTCAATAAAAATGGTACTCTGGTTATTGAAGAAACTGCATCGAAGAAAACTTCTAGACAATCATAGGTACATCTAAAATTGAAAAAAATATTTACAATGTAAACGAATAAATTATGATCTAAGGAGAAAAAGCCAATCGGCTTTTTTACAGCTAATAATTTCAATCATAAACATGGTTAGCTGACCATATTTCTTTATTGATGCTCTATTTATAATAACATTAAGAAGAACAATTTTCACATAGTAATTAAACGGTGTGAGCTGGTGAAATAATATTATACCTATATTGTACTTTCAATGGATTAATAAAAATGTATCAACATATTTTAACGTCTATTTCAACATACCAACTGTTTTTCTACCACCTCTGTATCAAAACTATAATAGTAGTTGTTATCAATTTTTTTATACACTGAGAAATTCTTTGAAATAAATAAATACGTGAGCAAAAAATTAAAAAAAGATATAGTTTTTTTCTCTTGAAGACGTCATGCCCAGCCCATAGAGGCGATACAAACAAACTGTCAAAATGTAATCTTCTGTTTGGTTTGATTCTGTGGTCTGATCCAGAGAACACAGAAATATCAATTCCTTCATTTGGGATTGGAAAACTGAAAAGTGAAGGTCATGAAAAAAAGAAGAAAGAATTTGTAATTGCATTGTACGATTTTAAAAAAGAAGAAGAATAAAAAATTAGTTCAAACGTAGAATAGTTCAAATGTCCATAAGTTTTTAACTTGATTTTTCAATAAATATTATTTATAATTGTTATCATGTCGATTTTATTGAATTTGGTAAATGGAAAACAATATTTAAATACTATCAAACAAATTCTACCTTATAATGTACAGTTATCAACTACACAAAAGTAGGTAAAAAGGATGTCTGACAAGAAGAATAAAAATAGTGACAGTGACATATTTGAAAGATTTGTGACTGTGACATGTATTTTACTATTAAAAAACAAATTAACTTTATTCCTACAATAATGTAACATACAGTCGTCAGTACAGGGATATTATTCGGTGATTGTGAAATTGGTAGAGTGAATCGTTTCAATTAATTTAAAATGAAATGCAAAGTGTAGGACTGTTGTAAAAGTAATTTAAATTGAGATATCCACGAATGTACAGATAAATGAGAAAAACTGGATGTTCTTGTAATAGCAGTTAATTCAAAGGTAAATAACGTGCTTGATAGGTTGAAGATTAATAAAATCAAAATTTAAAAAAGTGAGATAACTAAAACTGATAACCTTGAGAAAAAAATCGTTACCAAATGTTTAACCTAAATAGTAACAAGACTACAAAACAGAATCATTTAAATTAAAATATACCTCTAATATATTGAATATATTTATGACATTTTAATTGAATAAGTAAGTATGTATACAAGCTACCTCCCCACTGTCCTTGAAAATCAGTTGTACCAGTAACAAACAACAGGATTTGATGGAATTATTTTGAATAATATGTTTATTATCATGACAAGAACTAAATATGTACATTTATCTGATAAAATGTTATGTAGAAGTAGTTTTTTGTTCATAGGGAACACAAAATATTTGTAAAGTAAAAAGCATCTTTTATTTGTGGAAATATGTTCAAATAAGTGTTAGTTTTTGATATCTATCGTCACTGTATGAATACTATTCATTGTAGTTCTGTTCTTTATGCATTTTCTTACATTTTAGTATCTTTACACGTAGTTCTGAATCCTATTTCTTTTGTTAATAGTTTTATGCAGGCCTTCATATTATTTTACTTTATTATTCTATTTCGAATAATTTCTTTTCTTCTTTTTAATACCCTCTCTATTTAAAAATTATTTGGAGATTAAGGACACTACCTTTGTTACTACTATGTCTATAAACAAAAAATATTTGTGGTACAAATACTACAATGAGGTCATCTTAAAACAAAAATGACATCACAGGTAATTTACATATTTATTTTGCAGGTGCCATCCAATTATAGAAACTGTAAAAATAAATATTGCTTTGCTGGATATATTCATTCATTGATAATGCAAAATTTTTGCAGATCTCTTGCTTTGTTGATAACACTTACTTGTAAAAAATTTGTTGATATCTCAATTACAAAATGTTTTCAGTTTTAAATCAACCTTTGTATCAATTTCCTGAGTGAGTAATAACTTTATTTTGGTATTGTCTCTTGTTATTAGTTAGAGAAATAATAAAATATCGAGAATCTAATGATTGATAGTTTTAAAGTGACCTTACCAACTTGTCGATAACACCCAATTAAAAAGTTTAATTCAATGTTTTATTAGATAATAAAAATTTACCTACATTGCACTTTGCTATAGTAGTTGGGTATAATACTAATTGAATATTTGATTGCAGGGTAAGCGCAGTTAGTTTTACAATTTAATGAAATGGCAACGTCTAGTGATACGAAAAAGAGTCCCCAATTAAATAAAATAAAATTAAAAGTTGGAAATAGTACAGTTACCGCAAGTGATTCTGATGCCAGTGTCGAAACCAACAGTTTGAGTGCCGAAAGTGCTACTGAACAAAACCAAACCTTACAACACAATGAAAAGAAAAAAAAGAAAAACAGACGCGGTTCGGAATGGGAGATAATGGAGGGGCTCAAAGACGGGCAGCGATTTGAAAATAAACCGAATCCGTTTAATGGGTATCTACATAAGAAGAGAAAGTGGCCTCTCAAAGGGTGGCATAAGGTTAGTTTTTTTCTTATTTTTTGCAATTAAAAATATTTACTTGAATTTAATTATTGGTTACCAAAAAGGTTGTCGACCTTTTATTTAAATAACATTCATTTGATTGTTGTAAACAAATTAAAATAGAACAACACAATTAATTAATACATTGATCCAATTGTATTTATTAAAAAAAACACACATTTAAATCGTGTCAATGTACTCGAACTCGAGTAATAATTTTGGTTTTGGTAGTTTGAGAAAATGTATTGAGCATGGCACACACGTTCCGGTATGTCGGAGCGCGTGTACCAGTCACCGCAGGTCCGATTGCACCCGCATAGCGACCTTGAAACGAATGAAAGGTAATGTTGGGTGTTAAATGAAATTGATATGAAATTAATTTAAGAGATAAGAAAGAAAGAAACTATGATGAGAGTTCTGTCCTGTTATTTAATCATTCACTGTTTGATAATTCGAAGTGTGTGTCTATAAATTCAGTATGAAGGAAGTTGAAGCGCTAACGTCTGTTCTAGTCGAGAACTCGGATCGAAAAAAAAAAGATGGCTGTTTTCGATTAACAGTTTACCACGAGAGCTTATTTTCCCGACATATTCCAACTTTGCCAAATTTAGTAGTAACATAACAATATTGAAATAAATATGTAAATATTAGAAAATAAGAAATAGAAAACTAAAAAAAACAAGAAAACCAAGGCCCAAAACCCGGTTGATCAAAGTGTAACAATAGGTTTGTTCCCGTAGCAAGTTCCTAATTGTTATAGACATGTTATGAACATATTGAGTCTGCGCAGTATCAGAGTTCAGGCTCTGCTGGAACGCTTTTTTGATAATGCGCAGACTCAATATGTCCATAACAGTTAGGAACTTGCTACGGGAACAAACCTTATGTATAAAAATATCAGAAAATAAGAAATAAAAAACGAAAAAAAAAAACGAAAAAACCCAGTCCTAACCGGGTTTCGAACCTACGACCTCAGAGTTATAAACTCAGTATACTACCAACTGCGCTAATCAGCTCACATTCAATCACATGGAATAGAAGGTTAAATGCTGCTTGGACGCATGCGCACCTCAACTACTAAATTTGACGTGGTGGGAAATGTCGGGAAAATAAGCTCTCGTCAGTTTACCACCTCCACTTAAGACGAGATTTGTGACAATTGACACTAAGTCCCTGGTTATACGATGCGGCAAAACAACCGGAAAAATAATAAAAGGTGACCGTGAAACTTCACGTTTCAACCTGTTCACGTCTGTAAAGTTTGTAGGATAATCTTTGGAGGGAAAAAAAAATATTAAAAGCGCACATAATAATCGTGTTCATTTTATTTATTTATTTAATTTCGATGCAACAACAAAAAAAAACAAATTTGAACGTTTTGATCATCAAATATTTGATTGTAGTGAAATAAATAAATTATTTACAGTTTATCGTTAATTTATACAGCGTGTCCACGGATAGGTGAAAAATTTTTAAATATTAATTTGGTGAAAATTGTTATTCTTGATAAAAAGTTTTGCTTGTTCTGAAACCCCGTAAAATGAAATAAAATCAAAGTTTTTCAAAACCCGTCTCATTTTATGTCCAGTTTTATGAAAACCTTTTTGACATTTCTTCACATATTGGCTAATATCTCGGAAACCTTAAGGTTTGCAAGGTTCTAGTCTACGCCATTCGATTCAGAATTTAATTTTCTATAAACGTAGACTAGAACCTTGCAAACCTTAAGGTTCCCGAGATATTGGCCAATATGTGAAGAAATGTCAAAAAAGTTTTCATAAAACTGGCCAAAAAAAGGAGACCGGTTTTGAAAAACTTGAATTTTATTTCATTTTACGGGGTTTCAGAACAAGCAAAACTTTTTATCAAGAATAAAATTTTTCACCAAATTAATATTTAAAAACTTTCCACCTCCATCCGTGAACACACAGTATATACACTTAGACTACTCAGCGGGCTTAGGTTGACACGGATTACCGATAATTTGATCAGCGATACGACTAGCCTCTCGAAGCCCACTCAAAAACGCCCCGTGTACGGTAGCCGGGTAATTCCTAATGGTGTGTTCACCTGCAAAAAAAACTCTCGCCGGCCCGGAAGTTACCGAAACACCGTTTTCATTAGGAGGAATTACCGGCGACGCCAACAGATCGTAATCACTCCCAGAACTACCGACCGCTACGAAACTATACGAACCCCTGGACCACGGATCGGCTCTCCATCGAGTAACGACGGTTTCTTTCGGTTGCGGCACTCCCGATTGTCCGAAAATTCCCCGTAGCACGGCTATACATCGTCCAACTATCACGTCATCGGTAACATTTTCCATTATAGCGGCCGCTTCGCCGGCCACTAACGCTAGCAAAACCGGGGCTTTGTACAAGTTCCAAAAAAGAAACAATTCACCTCGACTAGCCGTGGTACTACCGACGTGCCCGAATAAATTAGCTTGCGGATTCCAAAATATCCGTTCGAAACATAAAACTACTTTGTTGAGATTCCCGAAACCTAAACGTTGAATGGCCGAAGTTTTCCAATCAGGTAGAGGTGGAGAAAATTGAACGGTATTTAATTGAGTACTAGAAGGGGCCGCGCAAAGTTTAAGAACCCCCAGAGGTAGTGTGCATAGTACGACTTCGGCGTGGTAAGTGTTGGTGTTTGACGGGTTTCTTGGATTATAGACGGTTACTTCTACCCCTCTATTGTTGTATTCCACTTTTTTAACAGCTGCGTTTAGTTTAATATCAAGCCCTTCCGCTAAAGCCACCGGTACGCAAGAATATCCGTTCCGAACTGTTAGATGATTACCGGTGAATTCGAAATCGTCGTCTTGGTCCCAATGTTTTAAAGAGAGAGTTGAAAGTGGTGTGGCGTTTGCGAATTCCAAGTTTGCAAAGTGCCAGTCTAAGATCTGTCTGTCTTTCGACGAAAGGTAAACGTCACTCGGTTGGGATCTGTCGAGTTCTTCTATTTTTTTTTCAATTTCTTTTGCTTGTTCTGATAATTGATCCCATTGATTGGCTAAATCTTTTAAATCTTTAATACCGCTAGCGTATGCGAATTGTTCTTCGGTATTTCGTTTTTCTATGTCTGCCATTTCGTTGACTGAATTTTTTATCTCTCGCATTTTTTCTTTGACGTTTACCATCGTTTGTTGGTTGGTTTTTAGTTTTCCTTGCAAAGTTATCACGCTTTTTAAATGTTGTATTTGTTTTTCTTTTATGTATTTTTCTTGTAATTTGATAACCCATTCTAGAGCTTGTCCTAAACTGACCGGTTTGTTTCCGGCATAATTGAAATCTAATTGATGAGACAAATATGAAGTGGCCTCTAAAAGGCGATTAAATTCCCTTTCTACCATTTCATCTTTGTCTTTGTCCACAGTAACACCGTTGGATTGGTATAAGGGACATTTTTGGCGAATACGATGTAATTCCATGTCAATTTGTTTGCTTAGAGTGGTGATGGGGTTCCCCCCTAAACCAGTTACCACCATAGCACCTGCAACAAAGCAGATATGTTGCGATAAAGGTTATTTCAATAACAAGAAAACCTTTTTTTTAAAAAAATTATTATCTTTTCATTTATCTAATCAATTATTATGATTTATATCCAATAAAAAACGTATTTAACCTAATATTACATCCATCATACAAAAACCATCACAAATTATTGATATATATATAAAAATACATGTTTTTAACAAACTACTATTCTTACCTATGTCTGCAATATAATTTCCTTTTCTAAATGTTGCGATACGTCCTCCAACTCTATCCCTCGACTCAAGTACAATAACTTCCAAGCCAAATTGTTGTAGCTGTTGTGCAGCAGCTAAACCAGCAATGCCTGCACCAATCACTATTACTTTTCCATATTTTTTAGAAGGAATGGGTTTCAAACGCTTAAAAATACCATAATTGATGAATCCGTTTCTCTCTAAGAATGCATGTACCCTTTTTACTAACTGAGAATCACTGTTGTATGGTGATTCCATCTTTTCGAGTACATGTTCTAAAATAAGTTGTTGTTTGGGGTTCTCTAGCCACAGTTGAAGTATACGGTTTCTTACATTTAAGTATACTCTTACTGTTTGTAAGGTTGCATTAGCTATATCTGGAAAACATGCAGCTTCTGTTGAAGTTAGTTTATCGAAAGGCATACGACTTTGGAAAGCTGCACCTTCTAATCCAGAAAATAGATCTTTGATAACAGGATCATCTAGTTCAGAATCGGGATTATCGTTTTTCTCGTCATCTGCTTTTATTTCCTCCTTTTTGGATTCTTTTTTAGTATATTTAGATGTGCTAGGTCCAGGACAGAGCTTCTTATCAGAATTTTGTATCTTGGACTTATCTGTGTTTTCAAAATTCTCCTCATCACAAATACTGCTCTTTTCTTCTGTTTCTTTTAATTCAAGTTTGGTTTTTTTTCTTCTACTCATGTTTTAAAAGTAATAGTACTATATAAAAGGTGTGAAAAATTACATACTGTTTTGTTGTAGGTAATTGTTATTAATACAGAACAACATATATATTCAGATATTTAATATTTTAGCATTTTAATACGAAAATATTCTGAAAATTGCAAAGCAAAACATTTATTAAATTTTTGTTTATATTGCACATAACCAAACTGACAATGACAAATGATATATACCGAAACCACAGAACTTTGCTTCTTCTTCTTTTTATAAATTGCAATGGCCTCCTGTACTATAGGACATCCAGCCAATGTGGAATATATTGCTTAATTAAATTACATTAAAAGCGGCTTTTTAATGACATTGGGTGAAGATAAAACGATGGATTTTGCGATAATTTTGTGCTTTTCTGCCTAGTAAAGCAAAACTTTCACCAGCAAACAAATTAGGTATATAACGTAATAGAATTACTGGAATTTTTTGGATTCATAATGCAGTATAAGTGATTAGATATTATGCGCGTATTTTTCATAGAAAACCTTGAATGTTAGTTGGTTAAGACTTATAGTTATCTAAACATAATACCTGAATTTACAACTTTAATGTTTCAATTAAAAGTCACGTGAATAATGATTCATGATAATTAATTTCAAATATAAATACGAGGGTGCATTGATAATTTATCATGTTTGTATTTTTTTTAGCGTTATTTTATAATAGAAAAAGGTATTTTAATATACGGTAAGGGTCCTAACGAAATCAACAAAGGTAAAATTCACGGTACCCTCGACATAGGCTTGTCTGTGATATCCACCAAACAGAAAAGAAGGCGTATAGATATCGATGCTGAAGAATTCATCTATCATTTGAAGACGAAAAGTGATGAAACTTTTACGAGTTGGGTGCAACAATTAACCGCTCACAGGCTCTATAGACAGCATATTTTAACTTATGGCACTAATGTCGGTGCACTATTTAAGCCTGTCGATGTACTAAATAGTGAGTTTATTAAGAAAACAAACTTTATTAGGAAAATAATTGAAATTTTGTAGCCATTTCAAGGACTCCAGAAATTTTAAGTCGAGACGGTAGTTTAACGAGAGGTTTGAAACCTCCGACTGGTGGAAGCAGACTTAACGTAGTTATTCAAGAATCTCTAAATAATTTAGATCAAGCTCAACGTGATGCTAGCAATATCGAACAAAATATTTCGAAATTGGGTAGATTGTTACAACAAATCGAAAGCAGTAATCCCATCGTTATTGAGGTTGTATTATTTAAAAAAAATTGTTTATAAAATTAATAAATATTTTAATAATTGTAGAATACAGCTGAAGCCGTTTCACCTAACGTAAAGAAAGATAGAAGAAAGTTTGGATTAAAAAAGAAAAAATCTTCCTCCTCCAAAGGAGGTAGTGTAGATCTAACTATCCAATTAAGCGGTGCTAAATCTATCACTGGAGCTGATACTGACAATATATCCCCTCTATCGGTAGGGATTTTTTTGTTTTTAAATGTTAAATAAAAATTTAAATGTTTTTTTTTAGATAAATTCTTTTTCTGGTTTATCAACTTCTGCTCCTACCAATTCTAATTTTACTACTTTACCTATTCCAACAAATACCGGAGCAACTGTTCCAGCTCCTGATAGTTTGAGTAACGTGGACGTTATTTCTCTGTCGGCGGAAAATCAAATGAGGGAAGATTTCATTACACTCTCCAAACAAGGTATGTATGTGTGAAAATTGGTTTTTCGCGATTTTCAGCAAAACGGTAAGTTTTATCATAAAATTGTTTAGACAAAAATTGTAGAACGTAAAATTGTCTATAAAAAATGTGCCGATACTTTTTTTTCTCAGAGCCACCGTTTCTGAGATATAGCGAGTCAAATAAGTGTAAAATTTGTAAACGACATTGGTTTTTCGCGTTTTTTAGCAAAAGGGTGAGTTTTATTATAAAATTGTCTCAGACGAAAAGTGTAGAACGTAAAATTGTCTATAAAAAATCTACCGATACTTTTTTTTCTCAGAGCCACCGTTTCTGAGATATAGCGAGTCAAATAATTGTAAAATTTGTAAACGACATTGTTTTTCACGATTTTCAGCAAAATGGTAAGTTTTATCATAAAATTGTCCCAGACAAAAATTGTAGAGCGTAAAATTGTCTATGAAAAATGTACCGATACTTTTTTTTCTTAGAGACACCGTTTCTGAGATATAGCGAGTCAAATAATTGTAAAATTTGTAAACGACATTGTTTTTCGCGATTTTCAGCAAAACGGTAAGTTTTATCATAAAATTGTCCCAGACAAAAATTGTAGAGCGTAAAATTGTCTATAAAAAATGCACCAATACTTTTTTTTCTTAGACCCATCGTTTCTGAGATATAGCGAGTCAAATAATTGTAATATTTGTAAACGACATTGTTTTTCGCGAATTTCAACAAAACGGTGATTTTTATCATAAAATTGTCTCAGACAAAAATTGTAGGACGTGAAATTGTCTATAAAAAATGTGCCCATACTTTTTTTTCTCAGAGCCACCGTTTCTGAGATATAACGAGTCAAATAATTGTAAAATTTGTAAACGACATTGTTTTTCGCGAATTTCAGCAAAACGGTGATTTTTATCATAAAATTGTCTCAGACAAAAATTGTAGAACGTGAAATTGTCTATGAAAAATGTACCGATACTTTTTTTTCTCAGAGCCATCGTTTCTGAGATATAGCGAGTCAAATAATTGTAAAATTTGTAAACGACATTGTTTTTCGCGATTTTCAGCAAAACGGCAAGTTTTATCATAAAATTGTCCCAGACAAAAATTGTAGAGCGTAAAATTGTCTATAAAAAATGCACCAATACTTTTCTTTCTTAGACCCATCGTTTCTGAGATATAGCGAGTCAAATAATTGTAATATTTGTAAACGACATAGTTTTTCGCGAATTTCAACAAAACGGTGATTTTTATCATAAAATTGTCTCAGACAAAAATTGTAGAACGTGAAATTGTCTATAAAAAATGTGCCTATACTTTTTTTTCTCAGAGCCATCGTTTCTGAGATATAACGAGTCAAATAATTGTAAAATTTGTAAACGACATTGTTTTTCGCGTTTTTTAGGAAAACGGCAAGTTTTATCAAAAAATCTCTCAGACAAAAATTGTAGAACATAAAATTGTCTATAAAAAATGTACCGATACTTTTTCTTCTCAGAGCCATCGTTTCTGAGATATAGCGAGTCAAATAATTGTAAAATTTGTAAACGACATTGTTTTTCGCGATTTTCAACAAAGCGGTGATTTTTATCATAAAATTGTCTCAGACAAAAATTGTAGAACGTGAAATTGTCTATAAAAAATGTGCCTATACTTTTTTTCTCAGAGCCACCGTTTCTGAGATATAACGAGTCAAATAATTGTAAAATTTGTAAACGACATTGTTTTTCGCGATTTTCAAAAAAACGGTGATTTTTATCAAAAAATTGTCCCAGACAAAAATTGTAGAACTTAAAATTGTCTATAAAAAATGTACTGATACTTTTTTTTCTCAGAGCCACCGTTTCTGAGATATAGCGAGTCAATTAATTGTAAAATTTGTAAACGACTTTGTTTTTTCGCGATTTTCAGCAAAACGGTAAGTTTTATCAAAAAATTGTCCCAGACAAAAATTGTAGAACGTAAAATTGTCTATAAAAAATGTACCGATACTTTTTTTTCTCAGAGCCACCGTTTCTGAGATATAGCGAGTCAAATGATCGTAAAATTTGTAAACTACATTATTTGACTCATTATATCTCAAAAACGGTGGCTCTGAGAAAAAAAAGTATCGGTACATTTTTTATAGAGAATTTTACGTTCTACAATTTTCGTCTGAGACAATTTTATGATAAAACCCACCGTTTTGTTGAAAATCGCGAAAAACTAAATTTTTTCGAGATTTTTCACCTTTGACGTCGAATAAATTAATGCGATATATTTATCTTTTTGTTATAGTGATAAATAGTTTAAAAGCTTTAACGTTCGGTCTTAGTACGGAAAGAGACCGTTTAAAATCGGCCTTGGAAACGGAAATGCAAGCTCCTACTAATACTACCACCACCAATCAAAATATAGTAACTTTAAAGAACAGTCTAAATCAAGTATTGCAACAAAACACCGATCTTCGAAGTAGACTAGTTAAAATTCAAGAAGCATCGGATTTAACTGATCTATCTTGCGTGGAAAATCTATTAGAAAATGTAAGTTCACATCGTTGGTCCATCCATATTATAAGGTTTGTTCCCGTAGCAAGTTCCTAACTGTTATGGACATATTGAGTCTGCGCAGTATCAGAAAAGCGTTCCACCAGAACCTGAACTCTGATACTGCGCAGACTCAATATGTCCATAACAGTTAGGAACTTGCTACGGGAACAAACCTATACTTGTTAAATTTCCTCTACCCTTTTCCCCAGCAGCAACCGAATCATCGCAACTATACGGCCTCCTTAAGCTACAGCTCGTCTTGCGTCAGCGCTACTGAGTTCTTCGATGCCGAAGAGTTACCCCCCGATCAGAAACCGTCCAAGTATCCTCAAGGTGATGAGGTCGAGCTGAGAACACGATCGGAAACTAGCTCGGAGGGTGGGTCGTTGAGTAGCGAAGCTGAAGGTAGTATCAGTTCGGAGGAGTCCGAACTAGGTGGGGAATTGGATACTGAGAATTATGTCGACGTTAGAGGTAAGTAAGTCCCTGAAGAGCTCACTTGGGGCTCAATTTGTAGGTCTCAGCAGGTGTTTCTCGTTAATATCTGGTTAAATATGTGAATTAGAAAAAAATTTTTCAGATAAAAAATGAAGTTCGTCTTATTATCTACAAAAATGGTTCTTATAATTTTTTTCGAAAATTCGATAGTTATCGAGATAATGAGACCCAAAAGTCTGGTTTATTCACGAATGTTCTCGAATTATAAAGTATACGCAGAGGTGGTATATTCAAGAAGGTTCTAGAGTTGCGAAGAACTATGTATACGCGGGTTTTTGAGTGAGTCGGAGAGTTGTTCAGTATACTTAATTTCTCTCTCTATAGGAGAGAAGAATTGAAATATTTGACCAATATCAGTGTATACTGATCCTCACCAACGGAGGTGACAGCTCGTTCGTACTGGATAAAATTACTTAAAAAAGAAGGTCTTGAATGATCTCAGACATTTTTTTTTATTTTTTTTTTAGAATCTCAAGGCTTAACAGGTCGACGTACAAATTTACCCGCATCACGTCCCCCCACCGAAGGTCTATCACTTTGGAATTTACTGAGTCGAAATATAGGAAAAGATTTATCGCAAATCAGCATGCCGGTGGCACTGAACGAACCGCTCAACGTTTTACAAAGACTTTGCGAAGAATTGGAGTATTCGGAATTGTTGGATCGAGCCGCCAGTATAGACGATCCCTACGAACGAATGGTGGAAATTGCAGCTTTCGCCGTGTCCAGCTACGCCAGTACTTTTAGCAGAGCTGGAAATAAACCGTTCAATCCTCTACTCGGTAAGTTTTATTTTCTTATTAGGGCTCTTTCACACGGTCCGGTTGCCGGACGTTAATTTGTCCGGATCCCTTAACACGGTCCGGCTGCCGGACCGTGAGAAAGTACCCTTAGTTGAAATAATTTTTTTCATTTTTAAAAACTAGGTGAGACGTACGAGTGTATAAGAGAAGATAAAGGATTTCGTTTTATATCGGAACAAGTTTCGCACCATCCCCCTGTTAGCGCTTGTTACGCCGAAAGTGCTAGTTTTACGTTTTGGCAGGACGCCAGGGTGAAGACGAAATTTTGGGGTAAAAGTATGGAATTTCAACCTCTAGGAACCGTAAACGTTTTGTTACCGAAAACCGGTGATCTGTATACTTGGAATAAAGTAACGACGTGCGTCCATAATCTTTTCAGTAATCAACGATGGGTGGATCAATATGGAGAACTTAGAATTACCAACGGTAGAATTACCTGTAAATTGACGTTTAACAAAGCTAGTTATTGGTCGGCGAAAAGACATGAGGTACA
>CAJUYH010007334.1:0-17815 GCA_910591685.1 Galerucella tenella | reverse complement strand
TTTTCATTATCTAACCATTCAAATCCTCCGTATGGTAATGGTTCACACATAGCCCACCCGTATAAATTATTGATGTCCAGGTAGAGTAAGTACTTTGAGGGTTTTGTAGAATCATATTCAGGCATGTACTTATTGTTAGCATTCGATAATCTACTGCTACAAACCGAAATTCCTCCTCGAATTGCTTTCTCGATAAACATGATCATGTCTACGTCATGCAATAACTCTAATTTACATCCTACATATTTCAACATACAGTCCCAAGTATATCCAGGCATTGTATAGTACCATGCAGGGTCTAAACCATAAGTAATTGAACAT
Organism: Galerucella tenella; assembly: GCA_910591685.1. Classification (NCBI taxonomy): domain Eukaryota; kingdom Metazoa; phylum Arthropoda; class Insecta; order Coleoptera; family Chrysomelidae; genus Galerucella; species Galerucella tenella. The sequence continues at coordinate 17,494 of CAJUYH010007334.1, read as the reverse complement.
TTTCTTCGAAATTGTTCGAAAACATCTGATAAAAGTAAAACATCGGTCTTTAAGTACAGATCAGAATACTGACCCAAATTTTCAATATCAAATGATTTCCACACTGCATGAGCATGAGAATACTTCTCAATACTGATGTTTTTATCCTCCAATTTATTATAAAATGCCTCTATTGGTGGTAGTTCACAAGTATTTAATTTTTCCCAACTATCTATAAAATCGTAACAGAAAACCCCTTTTTTGGCTATTAATTTAAATTGTTCGACACTTAAATTACTAAATTCTCTTTTGGAAATTTTTAAATCATTATCATTCAATGTAGCAGCCAATTCTTCCAAGGAAGCACCCAAAAACCTCAGTGAATCTATGAATCGAAATTTTATTTTTGTATCTGAATCGTTAAGTGTAAATGAAATGTATTTTTCTTTATTTATGGGGAGTAAACTGATGTTTCCTCTTTTACTTAGTTCCGAAATGATGAAATGGCTATCGTAGTTACTTAAGTTATGAAAAACTGTAGGTACAACAAACAGTTTTTTGAAATTTAAATTGCATGCTTGATGTGCAAAATTTCTAAACTTCCCCGTAAAATGATCGTGATCTCTAACAATGATATCTGTAGAGGAAAAACCCTTTTCACATATGTGACACATTGTTGCCACACGTAAATCTGGTTTTTCTTCCATAGGTGTAATAGTTTTAATTTCTGATTTAATACTTTCAGCTAAATTCGATAATTCATTTGCAAACCAATCCATGCAATCTCTACCTCTGTAGCTCTTGAAAAAACTCAAGTCTTCGTTGTAGCTACATTTTACATAGTAGCCAGCACTATATGCTATATGTTTTTGATATTTATTTGTCTTATTATGAAGCTGTGTTTTATCTGTAAATTGTTCTAGCATGCACTCAAAGTCGGCATAAACTACAAAAGGCGTAGTTTGTTTATATATATAATTTCTAAAACTAACAGATTCATATTTTGGAAAAGACATTTTATAATTATTTAATTCAGAGCATAATTTCAAGTGGACATTCAATTTATTAGTGATATGTGATTTCTGAATTGTCATCATCTATAGGAGGTGCTTCATAATCGTTTAGCTTTGGAAAATATGTATTTTGAATTAATAAAAGATTTACATGTTTCTCGTGTATTGATTTAGCAAGTCTTACTGGATATACTTTGTAAAATGGTTTTTTATTATTTATTTCAATTAAATCCAAGGCATATACATTGACGGAAATGTTATTAGATTTTTCAAACTTTGAAATTTGATGCAAGGGCATCGGAGCTTCCAAGTCTTGTGTATTCAAGACTGTGCTATAATATGGATATGAGGAAGTGAGTTCTTTATTATTTTTGGCTGGGTACAAAGCACTAACAATTGACCAATAAAAACATGCTTGGTCAGAATTTTTAATGTTTATGCACCCTCGCTTTTTTTGAATAGGTTCTGGAAGTTTAATATAAGATGAGCCGTTTCCAATTTCAAATTTATTGATATTTACTTCTAAAGAAATAATTTTACTTAATGCAAAACCAGAGTCCCTCTCTTGAAATTCTGATAATTTAAAATTAATTTTATCTTTGACGTTCTCGAAAAACCATCGCTCTATATCGGTCGATACATCGATAATAGAATTTTTAGTCATAAAATAATGGAAACTAGAAATTTCATTTTCACCAGATTTTTTAATGAACTCTCCACAAAAACAAACATAAACTTTAACAACAGAATATTTTTTCCTAAAAATTTCCCTTATTTTATTTTTAAAAATTATTTGACAATCATTTAAAAATTGCGTTAAGTCCTTATGATATAAATTTACTATAAGTCCGGTTTTAATTCTTCTTGTAAATGCAGAAGCTACATTTTCCCATTTAACCCTATTTTTCAGTTTATTATTCAGCCCCATACCTATATTCCTATTTGAAATAAGTTGTTTAAAATGTTTGAAATGTCCTATGTATGTTTGTAATTTCCTAATTGTACCTACATGCAGTCCTCCTTTTTTAATTGTCAAATTACATACTTTAATTTGTTTTTTCAATCGATTCAACCAAATTTCTACATCTCTATCCGTTATCTTATCAAACAATATTTTTAATGACTTGCAGTAAATTTTCAGATTTTTTTACAATATTCATGGTACTCACCTCTCTCTCTCTGTGTCTTAGGCACGTCTATAGTTCCTCAATTTCAAATGACGCTAGCCGTTGATTTTTTCCAACATCCACTAATCCCTTGAATATAATTCCGTATTTTTCCTTTTCAAATTCTTCAATGACTGGTTTGTAGACACTTGTGACTCTTTGCGGTAAAAACATTACTTCTGTATCTAAATCCAATAAAACTGATTCTCCGAATTTGGAATTGACTATTTTTGCCTTCTTTATAGCCCTCAGAGTATTCAAAGGTAGATCTTGTATTTTTGTTATTGGTTCTCTCTCTGTAATTAGAGACGTTGCGTTAATTTTTTTTAAATCCATCTGAAAAGAGAGAGAGCGCGTGACCCACAAGAAAAAAAAAAACTTACATTTTTTTTGTTAAGGCACAATTTTAACAGATACAGTATTTGTTCTTCAGAGCTGGTTTCTCTTGCTGGCAGTGGAAGAGACTGGCTCCAACACAATGCAACATCTTATTTATACTCATGTCACTATCTCCATACGATTGTGATAGAATGTTCTAGAAAAAATATTTTATTTGCGACAATTTTGTAATTTTGTAATTTCCTGTAAATGTGGTCCATATGGTTTCCGAATATTCTAATAAATTTTCACTATTTCCTGTACATGTGGTCCATTTGGTTTAGAAATATTCTTATCAATTTCCTGCGTTATCAAAAAATTTCTTATTAATAGGTAAAAGTTATTTTAAGATTGGTGTTCGGGAATTTCCAAAAAAATTTTTTTTAATAAGAGTTTATTTAAAATATTATACATCATTGATAAAAAGAAATTATTTTTGTTAATAAAATTTTGAGATGATTTAAAAGGTCTCCATTTGGACATGGAATATCGAACACGTTCCAATTAAAGGGTCCGGCTGCAACAAGTTTTTTGGTAAACTCATTATATTTGTAGTATGTGGTGTTTTTGAAAAAGTACATGTGTCCGTCAATGTACTGGAATGCTCCTGTAACATCTGTGGGTAGTCCAGGGAAAATATCTTTTATTTGTCCTCTATTCTGAACAGTTTTCAAGTTCTTGTCAAACTCAATATAATTACTGTTATTATAAAATACATATATTTTCCCATGATTGCTTTGAAACATTGTGTTTATTTGAGAATTCTTAGGTATAATTAAATTATTTTCCTCAAGTATTTGTAGAGCGGGAAAATCTGCTACATAGTATTTACGGTCATTGACTGCTATTAAATTATCTGAAGAACTTTGAAAAATCTGAATTATGGGACCCACTTCTTCAGGTAAATAATCATCGAGTATTTCTGGTTGCGAGGGAATAAGTTTCGAGTTCAAATCAATTTTCCATAGGGAATTTTCATTAATAATATATAAATGGTAATTTTCAAATTCACCAGCCATGGCAATGAACATATACTCCGGTGTTATGTCGCATAAATTTTTATCCGGTTCATTTGGTTGATGTCTATGATCAAGTGTCTTTGTAGTCGGTGGCAGCGCTGATGTGGGTTTGAAAGGATTATTTACATATGTATTGATTGGTCCATAAAGAGCTTCAAGGGCCATTTTATCATCCTCATCCAATTTAGGAGCAATGTTGAATTGATACCATGGATACATTATTGCTGTCTCAATATCACTGTGAGCAATTCCTAAAATATGCCCAATTTCATGAATTAATACCATAAGTAGACTAGTCTGATCTTCTGAACTTGATCCATCCAAACTTAAATCCCACTTCTCATCAGCATCAATATGAAGCTCTATACAACTGTTGCCTTTTGGGAAATAAGCATGTGCCAACACCTTTCCGGGGCCATCAAATGTACTGGAGCACTCACCTCTACCTTGGCAATTTGCTCGAAAATAGTGCTTTCCCCGTACAACTGTAATAGATATATCGGGAGAATAAGGCCGTATTTTGTGTATTAATTCAAATTTAAACTTTGAACTGTTACTCCACACTTCAAAAGCCTTTTTGGTTACTTTAAGATATTCTGGAGTTGCCTGAGGGAAATACCATTTCAAATCAAATTTTGACCATTTTGATTTAACTCTAAAAGAATGATCATCGTCGGAAGCTGCTTCACTTACATTACATCTTGGCCTATTTAGAAGTTGAATTGTATTTTCATCTAATTCTCCCGTTGCAGGGATATTATATCTTTCTTGAAAACTCAACAAATAATCCTCAAGTTTAGTCAAATCATTTTCATTTGCGTACCCGAACCGTTGTAAATACTTCATAGCATACTGTTGGTCGACAACGCATAATGCTGGACATAGTACTGCAGCTAATATAATGATTAACATGATCTTCACTCTTCTGCTATCCTCAAAAAACTAATTTCCAATCACATTAATAACGGTATATATAATTTTTAAAAAAACCCAAAGACTTTTAACCGACCTGGTATATTAGCGCTCCCGCTGTTATCATCGCAACGAATCTGTCTCGATTACGTGCGTGATACCTTACATTGATAAAAATCTCTTTTTATTTATTATACTTTTATATTACAAGATTAGCGAACGTCTTACAATTTTAATCAAATTAACAATTAATATCATCGCTATCAACACTACCTCATTTTAGTATTATATAACAAAGTTATCTGGTAGCCGAGTGGGTAAACTCGTAGTCCGCGTCGTCGGCGATGCAGGTTCGAGCCCTCCCAAATTTTTTTTCAAATAATATACCATATAACTTTACGCATGCGCAAAAACGAAGTCTCTCTCTCTCTTACACATTGTCTCGCTGCTCTCTCTCTCTAACACACCGTTTTCCCTATTTCTATAGTCATGCATACGTTGTTCATCTACTGATGTCAATCAAGCCAGGATTGTCATCTTCAATAGGACATACAAAGTAAAAGACAAGTCGCAACCCTTCTCCTTGAGTGTCCGGAATTACGATGCGTGCAACTTGCCACCCTGTGAATCGGAGTTACTCCAGCAAGTGTTACGCACAAAATTCATTGCTTGCTTATGGAGTAATGCCCATAATGCAAAAATTACTGATCTTTTACCAACGGACTATGGATGGAAAATTGTCGACGAGAAATTTAAAATGAACTGGTTTGCAGGTGACCAATTGCCGAAATCGTATGAAGATGTAGTCATAACACCTGATATTCTTGAAGATACTCCAGAATCAGGTATTTCTTTTCTTCAATAATTAAAAAAACACGTTGTTCATAAAAAAAATATTGTTAAATATTTTATCAATTTTTTGTTACAGATACGCAATCTGAAGATGAAATTGAGCCAGAAGAGGAAGATGATTCTTCAGATGAAGATGATGATTAATTAATCTATTAATTATAAAACATTCAATTGTTTTAAGCTTTTTTTTAAGTAATTTTTTTATAAATACATGCAATTTACTAAAAAAGCATACGCTTATTTATTTGCATGCTATTTCCTGAGCTTTTTAATTAATTAAGTTCAATGATTTAAAAAAATAAGAAAAAAAATTTTTTTGAAGGTGGTTTTTTTGGAATAACTTTTAACCGGCTTTATCGATTAACTTCAAAAACTAATCCGCCTTTGAACTTGAAAAACCACGTCGATCGCCACCAAGCTGGTCAAAATCGGTTGATTCGTTCGAGAGATATCGTGAACGAAAGAAACCCGAAAAAGTGTTTTTTCGGGATTACTCCGAAATTTGTGGTTCGAACAATTAAAATTGCAAAATTACTTACGAGGGTGATAAAACTGCGTCGAATGGTGCCAACCGCGTGAAAATTGGTTGATCCATTCAAAAGTTATTGCGGTTTGGAAATTCCAAAAATAGTGTTCTATGAAACTTTTATCAGACTTTCGAGCTGAGAGAGCTCAAATGCATAGAAATATTATTGCTTTGAACTCAGCGAACTCAAAATATCACGTAAATTATATTTTGAGCTCAAAAATGTCATAAGTACAATTTCAAGCGCCCAGGAATGGAATTAGCGGAGAGTTGCAGGGATGGCCTTTAAAGTGAACCGTTTTTCTAATTTTTTTTTGTCAGATCAGGCGAATCCCTCTAGATAATCGTCAGATTATTAGACAGTACGTTTAGAACATAAAGATGAACCATATAATATATCTTAATCTGACGCGCTTGAGTATTTCAAAATGGCGGTTTTTTTTTGCACATTATGAAAATGGCCGCGAGTTTGCGTCCCATCGAAATCGTCAGAATAGTGAATGAGAGCTTTTTTTTGGTGTACTTAACACTCCCTTAGAAAATCTGACGCGCTCGATTAAATTTTTTTTTTTTTTCATTTTCAACCCTTAAATACAACCACCCGCATCATGCAAACGATCAGATTAACATACGTACATTATTAAAAATACGTAGGGCATTGATGCTATCAATATCTGATGCGCTCGAGGATGTCTATGCAACAGTTTTTTTTTACATATTTAAAAATCTATAGCCGCTTCCCCCACCGATGTAAAGGTATATATCACATAACATTTTTTTCTTCTTATCATCTAAGCTTTGCATCCCAATAGGTCTCTACGACGCTCGAGTAAATCCCCATTTAGCCTCGTGGGCTCCCCTACTATAATAAACCTGTTGATGCACAAACATAAAGGTTATGAAATGTTGGGTCTTCTTGATTTGAAGAAATTGTCGGATATACCCTAAGTATTCTCAAGGGTGATATTTAATCTTAATTATCTTATCTAAATTATCTTATCTTAATTATCGTAGTTTACCTTAATTATCATATCTTATCGTATCTAAGTGGACAAGGGATGAAACTTGTCTACTGTACTATAATATATTTTATAGTACTTATCTTTATCTTATCTTTGCAGGCAAATAATGTATTGTCTGTATTTATATACCGAAAGGGTATATAAAATTTTTTTTTGGAAGACCATTGGCAATTTGACTTTGCAATTAGTTTAAATATTTGCTGATATATCATGGTATATCGAAAGTTATTATCTTAATTCATTATCTCAGTTATCCATTTTTTTTATTATCTTAACTATCTTGAAATTTTAATCTTAAAAGTTTGAAATTTCAATTTTCTCAATTATCTCAAAATTTTCATTACCTCTACGTTGAAAATTTTTAGTATTTTAATTGTTTTAAACATTTGTATCTACATGCTCGAGATATCAACTTACATTACAAAAATTCTTTTTGCTTATCTACATTCATTACCTCACCTAATATCCTATCTACTTCATTTTTTTGTATCTACTTGTTCATTACCCATCTCTATCCATAATCATTCCGAAAGATTGATTTAGATATTTCACTTATAGACATGGATTCAATTTGTCTATATTTTATTGCATCCCTTTTCCCTTTTTGATATTTTTTTTGTTGGATTTCTCAGCAGTGGGTGTTGAAGGGCTCAGAGCGGTCTGGAATGTGTTCCAGGGTTCAGCGTCGGGGGGTTAATCAGCCTGGGAGGCAGAGGTGGCTGAGGTCTGTTGTCATTAGTTAAATCTACTTGGGGGGATAGCTACTGCGTTTGTGCCAACGGCTCACATATCGCTCTGGGGATTTTCCAACAGTACTGTTGTGGGATGCCGTTGTAAGTTTCTTTTCCCAAAAATTTCAGCTTGACGGAAGCTATATTCTGTTAGTGGGTTAGATCGAGCCTCCTTGGACTTGTTGTATCAGCTTGTTCCAGAATTTTTTTTCTTTTTTTTTTGTTGTTCTTATTCTTTCATTTAGTGTATCGATCCTAGAAGCTTCTCTATTTAACGAACGTTGTGTTGTATTGTCATGGTGTTTCAGGTTTGGATTTCGGCTGAAGCTGAGATTGAAGATCACGACGCGACTTAACATCTCTCGCGAGGTCCTTCTCATTAGGCGGAAGTCGTTTCCTTGATCAGTGATGCTGTGGTGGTGCACATCCGACCAAAAATATGAGTCGTTTTAGATTGTTTTTTTTTGTAGTTCATATTATATTATATTATGGTATAATATATTTGAAATTTTAGCTTGACAGGAGCTATATTCTGTTAGGGAGTGAAATTAACTTCCTTGGCTTTGTTCCAAAACTTATATTAGTAGTTTCTTTAGTTAGTAATTTTTTTTCATTGGGTTAAATTTATTGGATAAAAGTTTTTTTGTAATAGTAAGAAAGGACGGACGTATTGAATATAATAACCTATGATAACCATATAATTTTTATGGATGATAATCAATGTATTTCTTTCTTCTCAAAATTTACCATTCAAAGTTTTATGTATCTTTCTTTTTCCTATTGATTAATTATTTGATTCTTGAAATTGTTCCTTTTTCCTTCTTCAATTTGAAAATGTTTTTTTAATCAGTGAGTGTGTCACTCTCTTCTGATAACACATGGTAATAGTTATGTGTTATATAATTTTTTTTTCATTCAGTATCATGAAATTTTTATGTTTTGCATTTATAAAAAATTAATTTTTTGTGAAAAAAATTTTTTTTCCTGGTAGTAGGGGTGTGTAACGTTATATTTGACCACTATCATTGGAATATTTAAATATCTACCGGACGGCGAGTAGCCAGTCCTTTTTCCTTATCAACATGTGATTCTCGTCGAAAACCTGTAGCACCAATCACCGCTAAAAGGCAAAAATTTTACATTCAATGTGCGACGGATAATCTCCGTTGGTGAGGATCAGTATACACTGATATTGGTCAAATATTTCAATTCTTCTCTCCTATACAGAGATAGACATTAAAAACACACTACGAATACGTAAATTCTTTATCGAAGCGGAGCATGTGAACAGGAAAGAAATATGTAACGTATGTCGATTGCTCATCGCATAGTTCAACAATTTAATAGCGAGTAGTGAGAATAAGCTTTCTTTCTCCTGTGAACTATGAAACAATCAAGTTGAATTTTTAAAATTTATCTTTTATTTAAACTTTATCTTTCCTAAAGTGCATTCAATGTGAATGGTAAGTTGCATTTAAGTCTATGCTTTTCTTTTTGTGATTTTTGCTTTTATATTTTTTCCTCCTAGTGATAAGCGCCAGATACACACATACAATGATATTTTTTTATCTTGTTCTTTTTCTTTTTCTAGTTTTTCTTATACAGGTGATAAAAGGTTCACATGTATACAGTTGAAGTCTTTAGAATATGTATATTTAGTTAATTAATTAATTCAATCTAATTACCAACAAGAATATTATATATCCGGATTACATTTTCCATTTTTTTCATTTTTCACATTTCTTTATTGCTTCTTTTGTTTTCTTTTTATATAGTAAAATACAGGATATTTTTTTTATGAACCACGTTCTTAAATAATTTTCTTATCAACCATTTATTGTAAACCGAAAAACTGTAGATATCCTGAATTTTACATGAAAAAGGAATGTAACCATTGCTGATACAATGTATCTTTCTTAGCACTTACCTAGTACCTGAGATTTCGTACCTGGAAGTTAGTACCTGAGACTTTGTACCTGGAAGTTGTACCTGAACTTTGTACCTGAGACCTGTACCTGCAAATTCCGGACGAAGTAGTTTCCATCTCAGACACGTGGAAAATTAAGGAAAGTAACAAGTAAACCAATTTATAAACAACGTGCTTCAACACACAAAACCAACATTTATTTTTATATTTTACTGTGATATTTAAAGTCATTATACAACTTGTAAATTTAACAACGTTGTTCATATTCCTTCCCTTCCAACATTTCCAGGTTTGTTGATAGAGAGTTGTGATGTGAAAAACAAGTCGACTAATATTATTCATAATATTATTCAGGGTGGCGCCCACTTACCTTTCTTGATTAACTTTATTAACATTTCTTAACTTGATTTATTAACTTATTAAATTCATTTGGTTTCTTGACTTCATTTATTATCTCATTAACTTCAATATAACTTTAATAACTTAAATAAAGTAGGATTACCCGCGAACCGGTAAGACTACTCCCTGAATTGATATTAGTTTGGTCTCCGAATTCACACCTGAGGTGCTCTCCACATTGAGTCGCCGTTGCAGTTTATCTTGTCTTATTATTTCAAATAAATAATAGGTAACAAGTAATTGTACTTAGGAGTGCAGTACAATCTTCACTAAAAAATATTGCGATTTAAATCAACTAGCCTCAATAAAATGTTGATATTGAGAGACATACAGGGTGTTAAACATGATATTTTAATTTTCGTTATTCACAATAACTTAAACGATTTTTGACGTATATGCACAAAAATTTGATGTTAGGGGTTTTTGGATATAAGAAATCATAATTTTGTACCTATTCCGATGTATTTTGTAGAGGGCGCCACATAGGCCACGTATACGGCATAAATGTATACAAATTTTTTTTCCCTCTCTATTAGCGCTATTTTTGTGAAAAATTATCAAAGCTACAAATCATGACAACAAAAAAGGTATATCTGTTAGTATCCCCAAATCTTAATGGTTTTAGAGATAGTCACACTTCAGTGATTAACTACATGATTATTATTTAATAAAACTCAGTTCAAAAAATGTAGTTGTGTGTACGATATTTTTTTTTTCCCAGTTTCAAGATGAACAGTATTAGAGTATAGTAGCAGTTAACATCAAAAATATGGATGGTACTTCAAATACGGTTTTCAACATTCACTTTAGACAATATTGGAGTTATAATGTTTTTTGTGAAGTTCACTTTTCTTTTAAATTTGTAATAACTTCCCTTCGAGGTACCATACATTATTTGATGTTAACTGCTACTAAACTCCAATACTGTTCATTTTAAAACTGAAAAAAATAATTTTCGTACCCACAACTACATTTTTCTAGTATAATTTCATTAAATAATAATCAGGTAGTTAATCACTGAAATGTGATTATCTTAAAACCGTTAAGATTTGGTGATACTAACAGATATACCTTTTTTTTATTGTAATGATGTGGCTTTATTTTTTTACAAAAGTAGCGCTAATGTAAAGTGCAAAAAAATTAGCGCACATTTAAGGGGCATACGTGACTTACGTGGCGCCCTTTACAAAATACATCAAAATAGATACAAAATTATGATTTCTCATATCCAAAAACCTCCAACATCTTAAAACTTAAAATTTCCTGTTCAACACCCTGTATCTCTCAATATAAACATTTAATTGAGGCTAGTTGATTTAAATCGCAATATTTTGAAGTGAAAATTGTACAATTATAATCAATTAATGGATTATAATGTTACAAAGGGTGTTTTATAAGGAATGGTGAATATTCCAACCATAGATTCTTGGAAAAGGCATTTGATACTTTCCTTTTATTTGTAGTCAATTCTGCTCTCCATCCAATTTCGGGCAAAGTGCACATTTCATTTTCATCACTTGAAGACATATTCATAATCTAAATTTAATCAAGCTCATTTAATTGAGATCTTGGGTACTTTACATTTAATTATTATTTCACTGACATTTTTGTCTTACAGTCACAAAGTTCTTAGCTTATTCAAATATTATGTAATTTGTGTTACCTGAATTTATTGAATCAACATTACTATTATTTAAGATAAAAATAAATTCTGAATTGGATTATATAAATATCCCAAGGCCATAATAATTCGGAAATCGTTTATATAAACCTGTATAAAAAATACACGCCGAGTGAAACACTATACTTTTCCTGCAATCTTAATAATATACTAAAAAAGAACAATGTTAGTGCAAATTGACATGTCTAAATAATCAACAAAAAATATTATACTAGTGGAAAGACGTAAATGATAAAAATAGTTTCGCTGAAGGTATTCTATTACAAAACGACGATTTTTTTGCAAAAGGTTGTGGAGAAAAATTTTTTTTACGAATTGCAAGGCCTACTATTTTGAAAGATGCTGTGTCTAGAAAAAATAGGATGAATTCATGCTAATAAAATAAGTTTACATTTTTTTTCAATTTACAGACTTTAAAAAAATCCTGCCTCTTTGCAAACAAACTATAACTTCAACAATTTGTATATTTAAATTAGATAACATTTGATCTAGTGCTATTCAGCAATAGCTATTTGTATTACTAGGGAGGACAGTGCCACTTTTCCTCCCGCAGGATGCAGTTTACGACGCAAAGCGGAGGGCAGTAAACATCCAAGGGAGGAAAAGGCACTTTACTCCCATGTGGTACATATGATTTTTCCTCCTACCCACCTTTTTTTGAAAATTTATTTACGACACAAATAGGTAACGAATATAATTAAGAACACAAGAATTATTTATTAAACAAATTCATCAATATATGTTATACAATTAAGTTCATAGTATTGTTTAACTATATTTTAGAATTATTTATGTTAATATTGAATGTGCAGTTTTGAGCAGCACTTATATGAACACCATTGGAAGAAGATAGGGTTTGAACAGGAGCTTTAGTAATATTTGAAATATTTTCGCTTAGCACATTGTAATGGTGGTAACTTCTAGAAGTGCTTGACTGATTTTGATCAAGTTCAGGTTCTACATTATTTCCCATAATTTGATCAGAAATTTTTCTTTTTTTTGTGTGAGATTGTTCTACATAACCTTCCGCGATATTGGTTGATTTCTCAACCGCCATGATATTTTAGAGCTAAAATATCCCCACCAGCGTTTACTAACAGAGTTGCTGAAGTTCTTCTGAAACTGTGCCCTGTGTAATGTTTGGAATTTGGAAGATTAAGATATTCTACAATTTTTTGTGGTATTTTGTATATACTATTTTTGCCAACCACTTGATTTATACATTTGCCTGCTTTAAAGCATAACAACAATCGTTTATGCTCAGTTTTAGGACGTTTATTTGCATGAGATTTCATTTCTCACCTTCATTAATAAAAAAACATCATCGGGGGCTTCCATTAGGAATGTATTTATTTCTTCTCTTGTAAAAGTTTTAGCTTTATTTGGTTTGTATCCGGCATTTTGACGTTTTAGAAATGCAATCAACTTTGGATATTTAATATCGACATTGTCCTTCATTTGTATCATGCCACGCACACATTGAATATTTAGACCAAAGTGTTGAAGCTTTTAATGATTTTCCTTGTAGTGAAAAATATGCCAGTAAACATTCTCTGAATATTTATGTATCCTGTTGTCTTCAGCCCATTGCTTAGGTATATTGTGCTTATGGTTTTTCATACCTGTCTTTAGATTTTTGTGGTAGTAAGGTTAATGACGCTATGTTAGCTTGTTCCTTAATATTAGGTGGTGTATTTGGAAATTCAAAATCACTTGAATCGCTCTCCATTTTTCAAAAATTCAACCAAGTTTTCATACTGATTATTATTCCTGTTGTTATAGTTAGTGTTGTTGCCCTGATGTTTATCGATCGATAATCGAAAGGGACACTGCGGTCAGTGTCAACGGAATGGAGAATTAATATTTGGTCAGTTCTTTGCTATGGAAATTAAACCAATAAGATCTTGACATGAATCAACTTTATTTTCTTTATTTTGTTTTTTTCTGGCTAAATGTCACTGAGAGAGATAATAGTGTTAAATATTTACCAATGTCAATTTTTAATTACTTTCTTACATTTAATTTAAAAATACTTTTGGTAGACTTGATTTCTCATCCGTTTCTCTTTAATTTCAGGTACGACATCTCATACATATCTGCCTCACGCCTAGTAATTAAGTATTTTAGTATTTTTTTTTTATTATTATTATTCAATATTTCATTCACCTTTTGATAGTTTTTTTATATTTTTGTGTATTATTCAAGTATATATATAGGTTTGTCCAAAAAAAACCGGAATTTCCATTTTTATTGATATTTTTTTTATTTATAGGTCGATTTTATTGATGTCGGTTTTGTTTGAAAGATAATTGATCAAGACACACTACTAATCTAATATTTCGCGTTTTGTTTAAAAAAAAACAAAATGGCGGACACATCCAAACTTTACCAAACTTTAAAACTGACTGGAAATTTTTTGTTTCGCACTGTATATGTTTGCGAATTATTTTGCTAAAGTTCAGACATTTGTGAATGTAACGAGAGGTCAAACATAGAAATCCGTCAAAAATTGTCTGATGTATGGTTCGAAAAAAACAAAATAACATACATACATACTAACGAAGTTCTAAGTTTGAGGTATTTCTTTTACTATCTCCTTTTTTTATTTTTTTTTTTTTTTTTTAAAAGGTAACACAGTATAAAAAAAACGCAAAATCATGAGTCCTCCACGTCGTAAAAGAGCTCTACCATCAACATCACAGGAAGTAGAACGTTCCACTTCCCCACAACTATCCCGAGGTTCATCACGATCAAGCGAGAATTCAATGGATCGTTTTACTGCTGCTATGACAAGTTTCTTTGAACGTTCACAACAACAAATGACAACTACTGCTACTGTTGTTAGAGGCGATGTTGTTCCAATTTACGACCCAGAAAATAGTGATCGACTGACAGTCGCTAATTGGTGTCAAAAAGTAGAGGAGCTACGCGAAATATACAACTGGTCGGAAGAGGCCACCATTTATTATGCTATGTCTAAATTAAAAGGCTTGGCTGAAGTTTGGTACAAAAGTCAACCTACAATAAGACTTACCTGGGAAGAATGGAAACAAAAATAGGAAATTGGATTTCCTTCAAAACGAGACTATTGCATCGAGTTACAGCAAATGTTAAATCGTGGAAAACGACCCGACGAGAGCTACACAAAATACTATTATGAGAAAACTGCGTTGCTAAACAATTGCAAGATATTTGGAACTGATGCCGTGTCCTGCATAATTGGAGGAATATCCGATATTATTGTTAAGACAGGCGCTACCGCAGGGAATCATCAAACTCCTGAATCATTATATGGCTACTTAAGTACCTTGAGTTTTTTGCCAACCACTTCGACACCTAATAAACCGTTCTTAAAACACAATCCAAAACATAAAAACAGACAATTCACAAGACCTTTAACAAGACACTTCCGTACCGCAGATCGAATAATATAACATGCTACAGGTGCAATAAACCTGGACACACAGCAAATATTTGTCAACAATCCGATAAGAGAAAGTGTAATTTTTGTCAACGAAATGGACACTCTGAAGAAGAATGCTTTTCAAAGAAAAAAACACAGAAAACGAAACCGACAATCTGACTAGTAACCGAGGAAACAAATAAAAAATTCTACAAAAATATTCTAATTAATGATATTTCATCTTTAGCATACGTTGATTTGGGTAGTTCATGTGGTACCATCCGTGTAGCCGATGCTGAACGAATTAATTTACCCATTAACATAACTTGTACTACTGTGCTTCATGGTTATGGCAATGGAAAGATATCTACAGTGAAAGATAATCATCCCTTACCACGTATAGATGATCAAATAGATAAACTGCAGAAAGGAAATTATTTTATAAGCCTAGATTTAAGATCAGGATATCATCAAGTACCAATAGAAGAGTCTTCAAAACAATATACTGCCTTCATAACTGCTGAGGGTCAGTATGAGTATAATAAAGTTCCTTTTGGATTGTCTGATGCTCCAAGAGTATTTCAAAGGTTGATGACTAAAGTAATAAGGCCTATCAGAGAAGAGTCTGCTTTATACTTAGATGATGTTCTTTTAATTGGTAGAACAATAGAAGAAACTTTGAACGTATTTAAAAAATCATTGGAAATTTTCAGAAATGAAGGACTTGCACTAAATTTAAAAAAATGCACTTTTCTAAAAACATCAGTAACTTATCTTGGATTCGAAATAGAAAGAGGTACGGTTAAGCCCAGTAGTGAGAAAATTAAAGCTGTTGAAAATTTACCAACTCCAAGATCTGTTCACAACATTCGCCAATTTATGGGCCTCACAGGTTATTTTCGACACTTTGTTAAGGGATACGCTATGATAACTAGACTAACAATCTTGATAAAAAAAAATCGGTAAAATGGCAATGGAGCGATAAAGAAGAACAGGCATTTAAAAAGCTTAAAAAAATTTTAGTTAGTCAACCGGTCTTGAATTTGTTTAACCTGGATGCAAAAACCGAAGTCCATAGAGATGCAAGTCAAATAGGTTTAGGTGGTATTTTACTACAACGGAGTACTCAAGACGACAAATTACACCCAGTCGCTTATAACAGCAGGCAAACTTCTGAAGTGGAACAGAAGTATCACTCGTATGAACTAGAAACATTGGCAGTTGTGGAAAATTTAAGAAAATTTAGAAGTTATATTTCAGGCATTTCATTTACTGTTATAACCGATTGTAACGCACTTAAAGTAATAAGAAACAATTAATCCCTAGAACTGCAAGATGGTGGCTAGAATTGCAAGAATATAATTTCGAAGTAAAATATAGACCCGGAAATAGGATGAACCATGTGGACGCACTTGGTCGAAATCCGGATGTAGCCACATCGACTGAATGCGAGATTATTATCCGAATCGAAGAAGCAGATTGGATCTTGTCAGGACAATTAACAGACGACAAAATCAAGGAAATTCATCAAATATTAACCAAACCGCCAGTACTGGAATATGAAAAGCATATTTATAAAAATTATTGTTTACGAGATGGACGAGTCTATCGAATAACTGCCAGAGGTATATTATTAAATTCTACAAAAATGATTTTATTAAATTATGATCTTAACTGTATGAGAAACAAAAAGAATCTAACGAGATTGTTAATAACTGAAAACAAGTGTTAATAAATAAGGAAATATAATATAATATAATATGCTGTAGTTGCAGTCAGCACTTTTCTTAGATTACACCAGTGAAGGCGTGAGGTAATTCCTCCCCTCGAAGATTCAAATCCGCAGGGCTAACGAGAGATTTGAACAGCTGATAGTTCTAGGGTTGAGTGGTCTTCTGGAGGTTTCTTTTTGGTACAACACCTTGGAACGATGAACCTGTATGCAAGGTAGATTAGAAGAATGCTGAAAAATACATAAATAACAATAGTCCAGATGCTTGGAGTATTGGAAATTCTCGAAAATGACAGATCTGGCTGGTTTTCTAACAGTTTCATCTTCAGATCTTGCAACTCGTCTAACGGGGTATCTTCAATACTGAAAATTGAAATTTTGTGGGCTTCGGCTTCGTATAATTTTAATTTGGGAAACAAAAACTGGTTGACCTGAACTTGTCTGGTGTTCTTGGTTTTCGATAATACGGAATGGCATTTTTACTTGACAGTTGATTGGAATTTCAAATAGATAGCTCCCTTGGAGAGTAACAATCTCTTCTTGAGTTTGACAGTGAATTGAGGTGGTTATTTCTTTTGGCAGTACGGCTATCCATTGGTTAGCATTGTCTAGCTTCATGATAATGGGCCGGTTTACAGGAGTAGGTGTTTGTTGGCATATGGAAGTGTTTTTTAAATTTAAGAGTTCTATTTCACAGGAATTTCCAAATTTCATTTCTTGAAGATCAATTTCGTCACAGAGAAACAATTTTGTT
>CAJUYH010007333.1:0-17815 GCA_910591685.1 Galerucella tenella | reverse complement strand
ATATATATATATATACAGTGTTACAATGTGAACAAACAAGAATGAAGCTGAAAATATTTGCTCATAAGCAAAGATAAAGGTGTGGAGAATGTGGTGAGATGTTTATAATGATGATGACTAAATTAATGTTTTCAAGATACATTGAGTTTTAAAAGGAATAAGTTAAAAACGAATCTAGAAATATTGGCGATGAAAAGTAACTAAAATAAAAATGAATATTTGAATGGAAATAGTTTGAAAAGAATCTTTAAGATCAATGCCTATCTGCACTGTTCAGCTTATAACTGATATGCTCATTATTTTTTATTGTTTTTAATTGAAACTACGAATTTTCGGTCACAATGCGATACTTTTTTCACTTCTATCATTTTCATATTCGCCGTAACTTCTAAAAGAAAAGTCATATTGGAATAGTTTAAAGAGACATTCACGTGTACATATTCGACCTTTATTATTGAAATATTTCTGCTAATTGGACATTAGCGTCAATGGTGGCGAAAATAAGCATCTACTGTGCGAGATCAATTTAATATTGTACTATAGTTACTATACAAATTATGGGGCAATTATTGAATTAAGGAAAGCATCAAACTTTATAATATTGAAAGTGGATTCCAAAAAATCAGTCTTGGTCTTACGAATGTCATCTAGCAATAAAGGTGGAAATTTATTTAAGAGTAGCCATGTAAAAAATGTTGACTTGTGGAAATCAGATAGTAAAGTCTGATAAAAGCTCGAGTAGAATTGTTTGAATAATAGTCTTAAACATGTTTCGCATTGTGGAGCCCTTCCTATATACTTAACAAGATCATGTCATAGAAGTTTGAATATTCCAATACTTTGCTTATAATAAGTACTACGTGTTAGCAAAAAATGGCAATTCATTCATTTATTGTTAACTTGGAACAATCATTTTGAACAATTGAAGACTTGGAGTAAATAATGGGCTAAGTGCCATAAAAATATAAATCGGGATTTTTACTAAAATGCGTGCTAAGAGCCAGCGCCAGTAACCTGTATAACGGGCTAAGTGGGAAGAGCTTATTTTATAGTTCAAAAGTCTCCGCAAGATAGAGTCTGTGTAATTACGGGCTATGTGCCACTTGTCACGACCGTCACGTCGTGCGTATATCTACGGGTGTATATATATAAACTCCATATAAATATGGAAAATATAATACAAGAAAATACGACAAGAAGAAGTAAAGGAAAAGGAAGAGCACAAGAAGAAAGACAAATCAAAAGATGTGAGGAAAAATCGTATATTAACAAAAGTAATATCCTTTTAAGAGAGAAAAAGGAACCTAAAGGCGAGATAAGTGGTTATTGGTTTTATTAATATTATTTTTATTTGCAATTCCCTTTTAAGGTCATTTGTAAATGTAAATACATTCCTCATGTTCACAAACTAAAACTCTTTCATGATTTTCATGGAATGGAAGATAATGTAAAACAAAACTCATACTTGATGGGATTACTCCCAATTTCTGGTGTGAAACGAAGAAGGCACGGCCGATACGAAAATCCGGAAAATAGTAGAAGACTGACAAGCGTGTATTTTACTTCACTAGATGGCAAAGGCAACATAGTCCAGGTCTGTAAACAAACTTTTCTAGAAGTGTACGGTGTAACCAAAAGAAGGATTGAAACTCTTGTCAAAGCTAAAAAATCAGAAGATGTAGTTTACACTGAGAAACGAGGAAACAAGGAAAAAATGCGAAAATTTACATGAACAAGACGAAAATCTAGTTATTGAGCACATTCAGTCATTTCCAAAATAGCAAAGTCATTACAGTAGATGGAAAACCCCCAAAAAAATATTTAAGTCAAGACCTTAACATGAACAGATTGTATATGGCAGATGTAGATGCAGATATCGTACCGTTATTATTATACCACGTTCAAAAAGAAATTTACCAACCTAAGTTTTCATCATCCTCGTACTGACGCCTACGATACTTACCATTTGCTAACCATGCAAATGAAGAATGATCCCAGCAATCGGGATGCAAAGCAAAAAATTGAACTCCACCATCGTAAATCTCAAAAGGCTATGACAGAGATGAGACATGATCATGAAATTTCCCAACTTCCTTCAAGCTCTATGTGTACGATTTCGGTTGATCTCCAACAAGTTCTGTCTCTTCCTGCTTTAACACATTGTCAGATGTACTATTTACGGCAACTTTCATGTTACAGCTTGTGTGTGCATGTAGGAGACAATAACAAAGGTTTTATGTTTTCATGGCATGAAGGAATAACTGGACGAGGAGGCAATGAAATTGCCTCGTGTATATTGAAAGCAGTAACCAGTAGAGTGACATATAAAAAACGGCTCACAGTTTGGAGTGATAACTGCGCTGGACAGAACAAGAACAAAATGCTCTTGTTTCTGTGGATCTACTCGGCTGCTCGGGGTTGCTTCGATGAAATTGATCATAAATATCTAATATCTGGACACTCTTTTCTTAGCTGTGACAGAAATTTTGCACAGATCGAAAAAAGAAGACGACGGGAGACATGTCAAGTGCCTATGGATTTGGTCCGGCTCATGGCAACTGCTACCCCCAACAACCCATTCATGGTAGCTATGATGCAACAAGAAGATTTTTTTAATTTCAAATCTGCAGCTGAAAAAACATTAAACACCACAAACTTGGAAATTTTTAAAGCACAATGGATAAAAATGAGCAAAGATGATCCTAGACAAGTGAAGATACGAGAAACTCTTGACGAATTAGATGCATGGAAGGTTACTAAAGTTTTCAAAAAGAACATCAACACTCAAAGTATTAAGACTATGAATTTAGAACCGTTAGAGTGCACCAGCAGAATGAGCGAAGAAAAACAAAACGAATTTAAGATCGGTGCTGCCATACATTGAAGAAGAAAATAAAGCATTTTTCCAAAATTTGTTAGTTTAACAATTATTTTCTAACTAATTTTTTTGTAGTGTTGAATAAAAAAATATTAAGAATTAAATCTTTAATGTCTGACATCCCATTTGTACGCTATTTGTTGTGGCACTCAACCCTTTTCATAGAATCAACATTTTTTTATTTATTTTTAATGAAATTAGTCTTACCTTTATCGGTGAATTAGCAACGTTTTTTTTATTAATTTTATATTGTAAATACAGCAACATTATTTACAAAAAGTTGATTCACTCAGGCCCGGTTTATCAATAGCAATTTATCCGTCAGTTAATGCTTAACTACCAGTTATTTTGGAAAGGTCGATTTATCAACAACAGGATAACTTTATCCGGCAGATGAAATGTCAAATATTCATCTGTCAGTTTCAACTGGTGGATAGAACGATATCTAGAGGTTAAGGTCTCACTTTATTCGGTAGAGTTGTTTTGTATTGATTTCGTTGTGGTGCTGTATCAAATTTACTTGGGTTTTGAGCAAAAAAAATGGAAAGTACTAGTACTACTAATAAGATAGGATGCAATTTAACAGCAGAGGAGAGAAATTTGCTTCCAAAAATTGCAAATAAACATAAAAATGTAATAGGATATAAAAACGGATGGGGCAACCTGGAAATCAGTTCTAATATTGACAGAACAGTCTCTTTGGTAATCCTAAATCAAGCATGAAAATCCTGGTCATCCCACTTTTCGAAGTTGTCCTCTGTTTCCCTAACTGTATAAGGCCTTCTCTCGTACTCAAGAACTTGCACAATATCCTTGTCCTCGTCGCTATACAGAATATAATCATTCGGAAAATTGATATTTATCAACAACCAAAAACTCATCAAGAAAGAAAAATAAAAACACATAAACCTTTGGATGAACATTCACCAATAACCTAAGAAAAATATCGATTGATGCGACATGACCTTGTTCTTGTAACAACCAATGAGATTTCTTACATTCATTTTTCAGCATTGCCAACTTTCATTATCTGTCAGTTAACAAACTAGAGAATAAAAACGAGTTGATAAACCGCTCCCAAACAAACTGGAACTTTATCTGCTAGTTACTTTTATCTGACGGATACTTAACTAATGGATAATATTGGATATTGATAAACCGGGCCTCAAAAGTTTAGTTTTGGCTCTTTGCCCATTATTTACTTCAAGTCTTTAACTATGAAATTTTTTTTTAGTTTATAATAAACAAGGAAGTTCAAGAACATTTTGTTACTTTGAATAGAACTTGGAAATATTAGAGATAGAGATGCAGGATTTAGATCATTTGTATTTAAAATTTCCATTCCCTTAAGAAACTTGGTAGAGGAAGGGAAATAATAATTCCATTCACCCTTCCCCTTGGTTCATGGAAAACTTAATGTATATATTTGGGTGAATGATCAAATTATGTTCCTTTCCCATTTGTGAAAAATATTCAATTATTCCCAATTATTATTTGAATACACGAAGCTATGAACATGTACTGTAGGTACTTTTGATGATATTGTAAGGTGAATAATTGAATTTTTCGTTACATATTTTCGAATAGTGTCCGTGTCAGACACACTAAGTCTATGCCTCGACTATTAATTTGCAGACTCGACTATTTATTTTTATTTATTTGGTGCCGTACTGTCCTAGATCCGGGGATCTATTCTGAAACAGTGACATTTTGTACCCAATTAGTATAATCTTGCATGTGACGAAAATGTAATTGTTTGAGAATAGACCCTTCAACTGGGAGCATTCTAAAGATTTCGGTGGTGTCTGAGTATCTGAGAGTATAGAGATTTCTTGACATCTATATTCCCCATGCTAGTCTTTATACATATAGTTGAAAGAAGTTTTTTTTGAGTTTATCAATCTTTCACAAACAAACCTTAAGGAGATGCTCCACTGCCCCACCGAGATCAAGAGAGACTTAAAGTTTTTGGAAGCTACTCATCTCTACAATAAATATAATTTGAAATTAGTAATACTTGTATGTAAACCTGGGATATGCCACAAGACGGTATATTGAGAAAGGATACATTTTCTTAAGAAATCCGTTACGGAATTAAGCAACCGAAAGGAATAAGATCCAAATGCCATTCAATGGTACACAGATGGCTCAAAAGCAATAAAAGGAACTGGGATAGGAGTGTTCGGGACAGGAACCAAACACTCTGAAAGCTTGGGAAAAGCCCCAAGTATCTTTCAAGGGAAATCCACGCCATAAGAAAGTGCGCTCAGTTCAATATTGATGAAGGATACAGAAGACAAAGGATTATCATAATATCGGATAGTCAAGCTGCCATTGAAGCACTGGGCTCTTGTGTAATCAGTTCCAGAATGGTGGGAGAATGCCTAGAAAAACTCAATGAACTAGACGAGAGCAATAAAGTCACCTTACTATGCATTCCAGGACACACGGTAATAAAAAGAAATCAAATAGCAGATGAACTAGCAAAGTGGAGGACTGAAATACCCTTTTTGGGGGCCTGAACCCTTTTGCGGAAATCAGTCCCAATGTAATATCGGAAGAAATAGATGTAGCAAGGAAAAAGAAGATTTGACCATTGGAAAGATCTAGTAGGGCTTAGACAATCAAGGATTCTTCTGGGTGACTGCGCTAAGAGTTTTAACAGTGATCCTAACGAGATATTGTCCCCTGAATGGGCACCTGAAAAAGCTCGAAATATGGGAAGGAGAAGAATGTAGATTTTGTGGCATGGTTGAAGAAACCTCCATCCACAAACTTTCTAACTGCACAGCAATTCAGAATTCCAGAGCACAGCATCTGGAAGACTACTGGATAGAGGAGGAACATTTACCTAAGTTGAAGCCTGCAGACATCCTGAAATTCCTCTGGTGAATAGGACTGAGGGAACTACTAGTTTCTTAGACTCTCCTTAAAAACTGAGTAGGAGTAAGGGGGCACAATAGATCTTTTAGGTCTCAGTGACTTTTACCCCAAATACATACATACATACATGTAGATATTTGTTACTATTTTTTCTGCGCCAATGCCAATGACCAGCGCTGTCGAGGCACGTTAATAAAAAAAAATCATACAAACAATCTAATATTTTCTCTTCCATATTAGTTTGGAGGAATTGTAATGTATGTATCCTACTATGGACATTAGGTGAATATTATAAGTGTGGAAGGGCCTCTGAATAGGTGGTGCTGCTGGTCACTCGGTGTGTCATCTTACAGGAATAAAACAACTACTG
Organism: Galerucella tenella; assembly: GCA_910591685.1. NCBI lineage: Eukaryota > Metazoa > Arthropoda > Insecta > Coleoptera > Chrysomelidae > Galerucella > Galerucella tenella. Next base: position 11,684 of record CAJUYH010007333.1, on the reverse strand, counting down.
GAATCACTGGGACATGTTCTGTTTATTACCTCACTTGCTAGTATACATTAACTACTTATTACTACTACTAATTAGAATATCAATTAGAATGATTACGATGAATAGAATAGAATATTTGAATGCATTAATATAATTAATAGAATGAATAGAATATAATAGAATGAATCCTAAAACACTATCGTTAACATATTTATACGAAGAGTCAAGTTCACCGTTTAGTAAATATAAATATTACTGTTTAAGTTTATTTCACGCTCTGAACTTGACTTCGTACGTGCGACCTTTATATTTCATGTTTATAAACGATTCATGCTTTATTGGAATTAGCTTCAAGGGAATTTATGTCTTTATTTATAATAATAATTAATAACTTAATATTTCGGCCAAAAGGCATCACACCTTTCCCTTTTACAAAAAGAATAAATTCCGTTGAGCTTCCTTTCCCTCTAATGAAATAAATTTACAAATATCCTAAGAGTAGATGATGATAGATGATTATTAAATAATGTCATTAACCTATGGTCACATATTTATAAACTAATGTATGTCCATTGTCTTTTAAAATTGTTTACGATAACTTAGTTGTTTGTCTTGTTTATTTATATTCACTTGATATTTTTATTTACTATCACTACTTGTCTGTTATTACACTATTCATAATTGTTTGTAAACACATCCGCACTTTCTACCTTTACAATTTTTAAGTCACTTTACAATAAGGATGGATTCTGTTTTTGTGTATTTCTTTTATCACACCTGATTCTAATTTGACTTTACAGTTAACCTCACTCACCTCTGTGACTGTAAATGGACCTATATATTGAGATTGGAATTTGGTTCTATTTTCCCTCTTTACTAAAACTGAATCCCCTATTTTAAAATCAACTGGATTAGCTTACTTACTATTTTGACTTTGTCTACTCAGTTTATATTTGGTTAAATATTTCTCTGCTCTCTGATGAGCTACCTGCAGTCTATATTTTATAATAATAATTAATAACTTAATATTTCGGCCAAAAGGCATCACAGAATATCCTGAGGCGACCTTCATGAATTTAACATCCAAAAACACTGGAATAATATGATGACATTTTTTTCCGGAAGTAATAATCCGTGTTCTCCCTAATATGTTGAAAGTATCTGTAGGGGCGCCTACAAAAACGCCTTTGTAAGATGTTTAAGTTTAATCTTCAAGTTTGTCACGGCAGATAAAACAGGGACAATACTAATAAAGCTTTCCGTTTCGTTACGACAATTTATTAATTACTAGATTTATTCACTCAAGTATTTAAGAGGGAAACTTCTTTATTTAAATTCCATGGCAAATAAGACCGAAAAAAGAAGTGAAGAGATAAAAAGAATACAAAAAAAAACATTTATCATGACGTGTATTGATTTAAATATTTTAGTATAAATGTATTTCACTGTTTGTTATTTATTCCTGAGTATTCGCTTCCGACTTATTTTTATATTTTCAATTTTTTCTCACTCACTACTATCTGTATGATATGAAGTAATGTGGTACTATTATCATAGATCATTTTTGTTAACTAGAGTTGGTTTAAAACCTCATAGGTGCTACGTCACAGATGTGCAAATGACGAAAATTGGTACAACGCGACAACCTATAGCAGTAAAGTTAAAAACATCGACATTTGAAGTTGAGTTGTTAAGTTAATTTCACTGCTATACATGCCGTTTTTCCGCGTTGTATCGATTTTGGTCATTTGCACATCTGCGACGTAGCACCCATGAAGCTTTAAACTAAATACTAGAAATATTTTCCATTTTTCTTAGGTCTTAGATTCAGGCTTATATAATTATATACCAAGAATGAGGGGCAGTAGTAGTAGATAAGAAGTTTTTATTGGATGTTCTGTTACAACTTGAATCACTCAAGTGCAGGATTTTAATCATGTTTACTTTAAATTTTGTTATTCCTTTGTAAAATGGACGCCAGGGACCGGAAATAATATTTTATGCAACGATCATGTAATGAGCCATTAAGACACGAGCATGTTGTAGTGTATTAATGGCCATTACATGAAAGTTGCATTTGGGGGTGTGCTTGTGCAAGCAATATTAAAATCATACAAAGATTCCAGAACAAGGTACTAAGAGGCATTGTCAACGCTCCTTGGTATGTAAGAAATAGCGACCTTCATAGAGACCTGGGTGTGGATATGGTAGCAGACGAGATAAGAAAATTTGCAAAGAAGCACGAAGAACGGCTCCACAACCACGATAACGTCGAAGCAATCCAGCTGCTGGACCAAAGTGGGTTAGTAAGAAGACTCAAAAGGACTAAACCTTTTGAACTAGTGTAGTGGTTTAAAAGCAGAGCACAGTGCGTGTTGTGTAGAAAAACCGAGTGAAAATAAATCTGAGTAGTTACCAGTGGGTCTAACTCTGTATAACTTTTTAGTTTTAAGATTTTAACAGAAAAATATTGCTCGTTAATCTTGTTTCTAGATTAGTTGTAATTAAAAAAAAAAAAAAGAAATGTCAACCAGGTATCCATGACTATATTAAATATTGTGCGCGAATGTCGCATTCCTATTGGCTTAAAAGTCTGTATCATAATGAATTTCAGTCTTTTAAGAGGTATAAGAGGTTCAATAAAACACGAAGTCCAAACCACAAACAAACAAAAAAAATATATATATTGTGGTTTGGACTTCGTGTTTTATTGAACCTCTTGTGTTTCAAAAACCACATTTGAGATATGGATGAACTCTTAGAGTTTTAAGAGGTATATTTTAAAAAAGGAGCAGAAAAAAGCTCTTATCTAATTCCGCCATCAAATGTGACATTTTAAATCACTCCTTGACGTTAGGTAACGTCACATTTTTCATAGTCGTCATATATCAGTTATGAAAAGTAGTTATGTAAAAACTTTACGTAACTGTTTAAGTTTCATAGAGTAATTAATTGATCAGGTACTGTCAAAACTGACAATTATTTCATTGTTTAAACTGACAATTAACCCATTATTTCAATTCAATAGTATTTCAAGATTTATGAACATTTAAAACTACATTATTAAAGACACAGTTATTTGAAGTAAGTCAATTTTCTGGGTGAATACATCATAGTAACAATAATTCTAACACCATTTGATTCCACTTCAATATTATCATTGTAATTGAAGATTTTATTGAATATTATGAAAGCGCGGAATTAGATAAAACGTTGTACGTAAACACGTTATGAAGAGAGCGACATTGTCGCTAATTGTTCTTGATAACGGTAGCTGGAATGCTACCGAAACGTTCAATTGAAAATATGAAAAAGATTGTGGTTAGATTTTCCAAAAATTAACAAGAATAGAAAAACTTATAACGTCAACCCTGTATTACAGCATTCATTTTATTCTTCACATGACTTTAAATAATATGTCAATTGTACAATACAATCAATATTGAAATATTATAAAATAAAAAAGTGAAATTTAGTATTGGTCAATCAGATACCCAGTGGCACGTCTCTGATACCACGGAAGGATTTCACTGCGATTACTTTAACTTGTTTTAATTGTTCTAGCTTAGGACCTTCGTCACAGGATGACGGGCTTCGTCCGGGGAGGCTCTGGTTTTCGTTAATATCAAAATAGAAATTGTTCAAATAAATTACCGCTTGGACTAGGGTCAAGAATGTCCAATAACAAAACGTCTAACCTATTTCAAACATTTTATCTGCCTTCCAAATATCTGTCGAGTATATACGAGTACGTACTCAAATATATGTGGTCGATTATTTGATTTCAAAAATAATGAAAAAACTCTTTTCCAGCTGCAGCGGAAAACAAAAATATTATAGTTTGTCTCAAAGTATATCGTCTCAATTTTTTTCCCGCAATTAATGATAACTTATAATACTCGTTCTTTGAAAAGGAACGATAGAATTCAATTCAGCCATTATAAACCAGATACAAAGCTCATAGGCCCGCTCTTGTCTTGTCACTCGACTGTTGTTGGGTTTCATTCCAGATGAAATTCTTTTGAGAAGGTCGTGAATGGTCGTATTTAGATAATTGTCGGCAAAAGCTAAGACGATATACTTTGAGACAAAGTATACAATCAGCTACATCTGTGTATACTAGAGTGTCAAAACTTTTTTAATTCTTTACGGTTTGTAAAATATAGTTGTACATTAAATAAATGACCCCGTTTGTAATCGATTTCGTCATTCCTAAAAATCTAGAGCCTTTTTTAACAATAGGTCTTTTTACCAACGGAAACAATTGAAGAAAGAACTCTGTAATATTTCTGTGATATATTGATTCTTTTGTGTAGGTAAAGTAATCGTAGTTCCTATTGTTCAGCTTTACATTTTAATATTTATTTTAGGTAATAGTTATCTTTTACATCAAATACAATGGACAATTTCTAAGAGGTTCGATTTTCCTTTTTCTTTTGATAATTTCTGAGTGACTTTACCATGAAAGAATTATACTTATTCCATGAAAAAATAATCATTCGCATTTTATTGAAATTACTAACTGACCCAGCAAACGTTATTCTACCATATAACTTTTATCTAGTGAATATTTTGGTTGTTAATTGGAGAATAACTAATTTTTTCTAAAAACGTCGAGATTAGATCTATTACAGAATGCAGAATAAGCCCTGAAGCACAGATTATGAAGAGAATTTTATGAGGGTTCCAAGAACCAATCAAATTTCCTCACTTCTTATCATACGATCAATTTCACCCAATCGTGTCAACATTACACTGATAACAGACCATGGGCTATTTTCACGTTGATATGGACACATATTGATTTATTTCGATTTTGAAGTTACACGAAGTTTCGAAATGTCACGATTTGGTTGTAATACTATAACTAGCAAATTGAGAAATGCTGTTTCCAAGCAACAAGCTTTCGAAATCTGTGTTCCATGCAAATTGGCTTTCCACAATTTGGTTCGCAACACTTTGTCTTAGTTTTTCCTTCTAGTGCAGTAGGCACATTTATTAGTTGTTCGTTGCATTTCTAGGGGCTCTGCTTCATCTCGAATCCCCAAATGATCCCTAATTTGCCAGCTCTTCTTAAAAACGATGCTAAAGGCATTCCGTGACGCTTGAGGTTATCGTATTAATTACGACAATTTGATTACGAAAAAAAAATGTGAGCGATTCGCTCATAGCGCGTGTCATGGCGGGTTAAGCCGCTATTTCTTCGGTCGCCGAACACCAGACCTCTCTGTGAACTGATTCGTGACGATTTTACAGATGGGATAGTGTTCTAAAGGTTATGTTGTATTATTGATTTCATCAAAAATGTATTTGTTTTTCAGATATTTTTTACTTTCAGGCACAATGGAAGACCCGCTTTTAGTGGTAAATGATGATCAGATATTCAATTATCCAGAAATTTATGATCCTAAACATGAATCGTACAAACTGCACACGAAAAGAAATAGTTGGGTTGAAAATTGCAAAAGAATTAATTATTATATTAATAATTATTTATAAAAGCGACTGCTATAAAATGAAATTTGTTGACGAATATTTAACAAGATCCGATCGAAAGAAAATATCTCTTTGCAAAATTCGTCGACGGATATAACCGTTGCTACTTTGGTCGCAGTCGTTAGCGACCTGCGAATGTGGAGGAAAACGTACCTTTAGCGAACACAAATAGGTTAGTGCAGGTGAGTATAAATATTTTCTCTTTAATAACAGTTGCATTCGTTCATTGATTAGATAAATAAATATAAATCACTTTTCGCAGATGATAACAATTTATTTCTGACGTGGAATTGTGAGCCTACAGACTCTATCGGTTTGAAAAGGGGCGCAGACTTTGTGCCATGTCCACGGGCGCAGATGACGCCACTGCATATTCTTTAGCTTTTGCAATTTATTTTGGACAAAATTTTCCTTAAAAGTGAGATGCTAAAAGTAGATTCCAAAAATATCTAATTCAAATTGAAAAATGTTCCTTTGTAGGAGATGAATAAGCTTTCCCTTGAGATTGTCCAGAATTGTTTCAAATTTCAGACACGTTTTATATTTTGAGGAAAAAAAAATAACAAACCGGAAAACAAACTAAACATACACGACGGTTTTCTAAAGTATATTATCAACCATGCATAACTTTTATTTGCCTACCTTTATGCAAAATAAATTCGAGTTTGTGTTAGAATTTGCGATGTGTGAAATAACGTGGACATCCGGAATCGCAAGGTAACTTCCAGGCAATAGACCTGTCTCTAAATGTACAAAACAAAAAGGTGTAATAAAGGATAGAATAATTACACTGAACAAAATGAGTGAGTTACATTACAATCCTGATAAATATTAAGCAGCTTGTAAAAATATATACCTGAAAATGTAACAGCTTTCGAGACAAACAAAGGTGAAAGTATTTGGTTATCATCATTTCAATTTAATTGAATTAATTTTTTTCTATGTTCATAAATCTTAAATTTGGATGTGACGCTGGCATTTTAATATTCCACCTCATTTCCGGTAAATTAAATAAAAATCTTCACTGATAAAGCCGAGATATGCTTTCGTTGAAGGTTTACACCTGAAGGTTACCCTGCTCACGTGTGTCGCTTACTCTGAACCTCTTTCAAAATGTCTTCACTTATTTCCATTCCAAATGGAAATTTCATCAAACAAATGAACCCGCTCGAAGAATTTTGTGGTACGCTCGTGATACAGATGCAAAACTTTCCAACAATGCATGGATATCGCACCTGTGTTTATCATGATGGACTCCAGCTCCTGTTCCAATGTCAGTCTGAGATTCGTCTGTATAGGTACTTCTTACCCATCCTGGTTTAGCCGAATACGGTATGGTTGGTTGTCGTTAATTGCGACTAACATGTTGTCACTTTTCATTTCAAGAAGCGTGTTTGTGATAACATATGTGATTCTGTAATGGCTTTGGGAGTGGGTTCCTTGATGCCAGCTCCCATTACATTCCAGTCTGTATGCAACCATTCTCACTTACGCCTTAACATGCATAGCATAGCATGGAGTCGGAAGATCAAGAATTGCTTCCATTGTGGTTGTCGGGCTGACTCTCATAGCACCCGTTATGCACAGACAGGCAAGCCTCTGAAGCTTTGATAACTCCAGTTCGGTTTTTCTCTGATCTCTTTTTGGCCACCAACTAAGGCCCCATAGGAGACCTTTTCACCAGGAGTTTGCTATGTTCCTTAATCAGTACAACAAGTATAGCTATATTTTGACCAAATTAACAGCGGTACAAAATTCAATACCAGGCCTACCAAGAAGTTTGTAATTTTTTGGAAAATTGGAAAATATCTACAGTCGTTAGTTTACGAATATTCACACTATACTTAAAAAATGTTAACTCAGAAATATATAGTGATGTGACTTGAGAAATAAATACAATTAGTTTCTTAGTTCTAACATTGGAGATGCCACCCACAGAGAAGAACGACAGCCGTGCTAGCAGCCAAGCTAGCAACAGGACAAGGAGGACAATGGAAACAACATCGGACTCGGACAGCGACGACAACGAGGCAATAAGAGCCATGAAAAACGCAGATAAGATGGTGCAAAAAGCCACAAAGCAACAGGAAGAATCCGCGAAACTCCTGGAAGATATGGAAATAAGGCAGAAACTCCGAGATGAAAGGGACCAGGCCAAAGAAGAAGCAGAAGAGATGAGAAAAACCATCCAGCGCATGGAAGAGGAAATGACCGGACTGAGAAAAGCCATGGAAAGCATGGCAAAAGAAATGGAAGAGATGCAAGAGGAGAAGAGGATCCGAAGCCGCTCAGAAAGCGTCCGCAGGAAGACGCAGAGGACAGAATCCTCAAGAAAAGATGAAGAGAGTGAAGAAGAGGAGATGGATTTCACGGAAGTGATATCCATCAGAGAAATACAAAAAAAAAGAAGCCGCCGCCCGAAGGAAAGCCAACGAGGAAGCGATGATGGACGAGGCCATCCGCGAAAACAAGGAGACAACGACGACGCGCCGACCACCACCCGTCATTCTGCGGAGCATCCACCACTGGAGCTCCGTAAGAAAAGATATCGAGAAAAGAAACATAAAGACGAGGTTCATAAAAATCCGGGAAAGACTCGGAGTGAAAATACCCTGCGACGGACCAGACGACTACAGGAACCTCACAAGGTACCTGAGAGAAGAGAGAAAAGAAGTGGAATGGTATACGTATATGCCACAAGAAGAAAGGATGGCAAGGATCGTCATCCGAGGATTAACGCACTGCGAGGACACCAAAGAAATCAAGGAAGAAATCGAAAGACAAGGGGTAAGTATAAAACGACTAACCCAACTTCATTCCAGATTCGGAGAGAGAAGACCGCTACCCATCTACCTGGTGGAGCTGGAGTCTGAAGAAAAAGAAAAAATCCGGAAAATACAACACATCCAGAACGTGAGGATCAGGTGGGAAGAACAAAGAAGAGGAAAGGGGCCAACGCAGTGCTACAACTGCCAAGGCTTCCGTGTAACGTAAACACGAAATGCGTGAAGTGCGGAGGACCACACCGATCCAACGACTGCCCACGACCGAAGACCAAGCCGGCCACCTGCGCAAATTGCCAAAGAGAACACCCGGCAAACTACAATGGATGTCCAAAAGCCCCAAACAACCAGAAGACAAGGACAACTGCAACAGCTGTGAAGAAGACAGGAGTCAGCTACGCCCAAGCCGCAGCTAACAAGAAAACAACAACGACGATAACAACAAAACAACAGATCCTCGAACAGGTGACAAAGCTATTAGCTCAGCTAATGGCTTAAAGTCGCTTGTAAGAGATCGGAAGAAAAGAAGACACACTCTATAAGGGTGTTTTCAGCCGAAATTGCCGGCTGAGGACGCACTTTGTAGAGGCAGCGCAAACACACACAACAGAAGACACAGACACAACGGAAGACCGCCGAAGAAAAAACCACCGAGGTTACACGGCCAAAGATAAGACGGCTCGCCCCCAGCTGCTAGCCCTTTTAGCTAGGGACGAGCTGTACGCCGAAACGCGAACTATGATGATGAGACCCATCGGATAAGATGGGGGGATGTGGTGGAAGTCCTCCCCGGTGATGTACCTCGCTTAGAGAGGAACATCCTGGGTGGGACGGGCTCATCAAGGTTGTGTGTGTGTGTGTATTTCTCTGTTCTCCTCTCTGACATCGTCGAACGGCTGGAGGTAACGTCGAAACGATAAAGCATGCACAATCAATTAATTTGCTTGATATTCAATTCAGGTTTTTAATCCAGCGCTTGGTTTTCGAGAAATTATTGGAAAAAACAACACCACTAAAACATGTAGAAATATTTTCAAAATTACTTCACTCCACTCTTATTCCATTTCAATTAATTTTACATAATATTGTAGTATTGTAGTAGTGAAATATCCATCTGGTGATAACTTGTTACTGCAGATTTTTGGAAGATATCCTTTGATTGAAAATGAAATCATAATGTTGAGAGAACACCAATTGATACAAGAACAGAGAGCCCTCTGTTGGTAATTGGTTCTTATTCAACGGCTATAGGTAATTCTCTATTGCGTAAAACATCTTGCCTCAATTTATCCAATTTCACTATACTTTCCATTGGATTTCCCATGTTATGGATTATTATCATTAATCATTGATTTAAGCTTTATTATTGAAAATACCTAGCGACGGACTTCTGAATTCAAAATACCTTTTTTTTACGATCACATAGGAAAGTGACATACCATAATCTACCTATAGTTAAACTACTTGAATTTTTGTCACTATTGATAGTTATTGTTAATTTTGAAATCAATTATGTGGACTTTGATTCTAACATTTTGTGTATTAATATGTCAGATGTTGATTACACATTATTTGGTGAAATTATCACGTGATCGTATGGAAAATACTGTACATTACTCGTGCGAAAGTGATTTTCCACACTCGTGTGGTTGTCGCACTCGGCTCATGCCTCGTGCTACAATATTTCACAATCGTGTGAAAAATGTCACTTTCCGCACACGTTATGTAATATACTATATTCGCATTCATACCTATCACAATACATTTTAATATAAAGATCAATGATTTACTGTTCAGTGAAATATGGTTGAAAAGTTTGACTGAGGTGATCCTGGTGTTATGTTATCTATGATCCTGACCATCTTCAGTCGATCCACTTCACCAAAATATAAGCCACTGTGCAGCCATCATTTTTCTGGCGATTGACTGGCGAGTGGCGCAGCTCTGGCGAGTCGCTGGCGATCGACCATGCATACGGCTGTGATTCTTCTACCGGATCGAGGTACTTCTTAACTATCACAATTTCTGCCTGCAAGATTTGGATGCATGATAGACCCCTTTTCCTTCAACGCGTGTTTTAGCTACTTTTCCTGTGAATTTATACCTGTTTACTGCCTCTTAAATATTCAATTTGGGTAGTTTTTAAATTATATTCCCAATAACCAATTATTGTATAAAATTTTAATTGAATCCATAAACAAATTATTGTTAAAGGATTCGTTGTATAATTCGCGTAATAAAAAATAATAACTGCATTCAGTAATATTAATAATTAAAAACATTCGCTGTTAGTTTTATAAAACGTAGGCGATTTATGCCATATAGCTGGTGCGTTATCATGGAATAAACAATGCTGTGGTCGATTATTTTTATGGGGTTTAGTTTGGTTTCATTCGATTGTAATTGTAGTGATCGAATAAAAAACAGCAGTTACAATCTAATCGATAATTCTGTTATGCATTTACGAATTGCTATGAAAAAATGGAAAATTTATGAATAATATAAACGATTAATAATTAATGCTACTCGCTTTTTTATTGGAATTTCTAATTTAAATGAGACGAAAAGTTTCCAAGTAATTCCACTTTGAATTTATTAAATTTAAATTGAATAGGGATCGGAACAGTTAATTCAAATTCATTGGAATATTTTTCGAAAACATTTTTCAACAGTCAATTTGACATTATTGGTCCACAAGGAACTATTTACAATTCGTCCATCTGTTTTACGGGTATGTAACAAAATCACCAGGATTGGTACTTTGGAATTTGTATTTTAAGGAGAGAGATAAATAAACGAGAAGAATAGCTTTACTTGATTAGACAAGATTCGTGATTGTCAATCGGATAGATAATAATCTACTAATAATCCAGAAAACATTATGCAAATTTGACTATTTCAGGATAAAAATGAACAAGAAGAAGAAATTGGACATTCATTAGTGATAAAGGTGCTATAAAGGCGTCACGTCACGTGATTTCACATGAACAGACATGCGCAATAAATTTGTTGAGGCTGCTTTTTCCATTTATACACATTAAAAGCGAACACACTATTGTCACGTTGAAGATTTACGTGAAATCACATGATACATGATATAACATGACACCTCTAAATCACTTGTTCATTGATCATCTGTGTTAGGTACTACCAAAGTCTATATATTCCAATAAGTCCGGTCACTCCTTTGATCGTCGGAAAACGCCGGCATTTTTTGCGGAGAGTCGTAAATCATGTGCGACACCTGTTTTTGCTAGTCATTTGGTAGTATACGAGGTGACGGACGGTAAATTCATTTGCGAAGGAATTTACCGGGTGCAATTAGAAAATATGTTGACTTTATTCTTGTTTTCAAAAATATTGGCAATTTATATAAATTATATTATTGCTAAGTAACTTTTTAGAAATTTTGTTTCAACCGAGGAA
>CAJUYH010007332.1:0-17816 GCA_910591685.1 Galerucella tenella | reverse complement strand
AAGGTCGCATTCATAGTTTGCGACAGGACCGGCTTCTGAATGAGTGAGTTCGTAACAATACGTATTTCTCTGGTCTAAAAGACCTTGAATATTCATGAAAAATTTCCTCCCAACATTCATTAGCAATGACATTACTTTTTTTTCATAATAAAAGTACAATAGTTGATATATCAAACGACATACGATCCGTCACTGCCTATAACCCGGGAAGAAGTTGCTTTCCAGTTGGACGATCACTGTTTTTGGAGAATATTCCTCAAAACTTTGTGAAGCGTTGAAATGATATACTCATTAATTTTTCTATATCAACCAGGGATAGTAAAGACCTTGAATATTCATGAAAAATTTCCTCCGAACATTTATCAACAATGACATTACTTTTTTTCATGATAAAAGTACAATAGTTGATAGATCAGACGACATACGATCCGTCGCTGCCCATAGCCCGGGAAGAAGTTGCTTTCCAGTTGAACGATCACTGTTTTTGGGGAATATTCCTCAAAACTTTGTAAAGCGTTGAAATGATAAATATACTTTTCATTTTTTCTATATACCAGGAATATTAACAGTTTACAAAATAGTTCACAGACTAGTCCCTCCCAACTTATGGATGCGATAACTGGTATCTCCCCCAGATAACGAAAAAGAAAAATACAGGATGGGGAAATGAAATTTTCAAATAAAAGTAAAGGAGTCACAAAAATGTATAAAAAAAACTTAACGAAGATATGCGAGAAGAGCTTGGATTAGTATACAACGCCAACAACCGAAATGGCTCGAACATCTACTAAGGATAAAGCAGGATAACAGACAAACAAAGCAGCATGAGGGCCAAGTCAGCACAGAAGAGAACGAGATAAAGACAAAAAACTTGGAATGATAAAGTAGTGGAATACCCAGATGGAAGGAACAGACTCTGGAAAGATGACACAGACCAAAAGAAATGTTCATAATTCAATAATAATCAATGACGATGCATTACAACTTTGGGTGAATAAGTTTATAGTATACATTCATTTATTCTTTTCCGTTCATTTGTTCATAAGAAAGAGTTATGTATACACCACACAGAACATAAAGAAGATATACATTCAATTACATGAATTGAGGAACAAATTCTCTAAACTTGTGGAAACAAAATTGGAAGAAGTTTCTGCTAGAACAATTCTGGAATATGATTGGTTGTTTGTAACACTAATCTAGTGGCAAAAATAGTAACACCACTCATCATGTGAAGTATGTGTTTTGTGGATATTTTACCTGTGTGAATTATTTTTGCACACTATTGTATTCATATGAGGTTCAGTGAAGTTACTTCTGCTTTGGCCTCATGTGACCACTGTTCGTATTTCACAGAAAAATTAAGGGAGTCAGTGAAATGGTCTGATAATGTCAAATCTTCCCTCACCTCAGAATATTTTAGCCGATACTGAACCCAATAATTTCAATCTTCGTGGCTCATGAAGTTCATCAAACTTAAGTTTTCGTGAGAAAATAATATGCATAAATGGATTGTATTTGGAGAACTTTTATTACAGAAAATCTGTCGATCAGCTCCAATTATCAAACTGGAAAATATTATATTTGTATCCCATATCAAATCACAACTTTGTTCAGAGCCAATAGTTTCAATATTTTGCTTGGGAAAACATCCAGCGTTGACAGTATAGTCTATCCACATTTATTATTTTCAAGAATCGCTCGCCTTTCAGTTATTTTCATATTATCAGTATTTATAAGCAGAACTTTTATTGTCGAGGTTTTCCTATTTTCCGAAACATTATTGCAAGATAGGAAATTTCTATGAGGTTTTCACAATTTTTCAACACTTTCCCGCATCGTCAAAGTGAAACCCTTTGAAGTACTCCCAATTTACCTTCATATATCATTTTCCATTTATATATTGTGTCTGGGACTTTAACCTTCAGCTTAGCATTTCTATTAACCTCCACCCACATGATAAAACGAGCTGTGAATGTTTCAGGCAATAAAAACCTATGACAAGGGTTATCAGTATCTTTATAGCCGTTGAACGCATAATATATAATTCCAAACTAAAATGAAATTATGTACGATTCCAAAGAATTAACTATCCACACAAATACTTCATTTTTGGGAAAAAGTGATATTATAATTGATCTATTTATATACAAACTATTAAATTAAACTTCGGAGAGGAAAATAATAAAATTGAAGTACTTCATTGCGAATGCAAATGAATAACAATAACTCCACTATATACCAAATTAGGATAAATGGAACCAAATAATCGAAAACTATGTATTCAAATGCAAAGGTATTAAAAACAAATGATACTGTCATATTTTCCAGCATCCAGTTACGCTGCTCATTCAATTTATGATATACATATATTTCCACAAACCATCCATACCATCATTTATTATTATGTTGAAATATATGAGGAAAAAAGTAATTGAAAGTAGATGGGTCTGTTTAACACTTCACTGCAAACGCTAAGGTATGTTGCAGTTTATTGAACTCTGTTGTCCGTTTTGTGATGGAACAATTGTGTAGTGTCATTACCTAAGTGATATATTAATGCCTATCAATGATTAAAACCTGCCAAGTTTTTCATTTTGATCAGTGGAATTTTTTTTAAATTGATTCTATCAGTGTGCACTGAGTAATAAGGACGTCCAAAAATCTTTCCCAGTACGAGTGAGTATTTTTTGGTGGCAATTTGAACAAACACGCAAATTGTTTCTCATCGGTATCGGTAGTCATTCCCATTACCACTTCTAGTTTTCAGGAGAAGTAATCTGCTACGCTCAGTACAAGCCTATTTCCAGCAAATAAGAATATGTGGTATAATTTATGTCCTCCCTCTTTTCTGAGAATATAGGTAAGCATATTGTGTGGAGCTTATGTGGACAGTCATTGCCAAGAAGCTTGTTTGTGTGAACTTTCGCTTCACCTGGACCTCACTGTTAAGCTTTCGACCCCCTCACATGAAGCTTATATTTATTAACTGGTTTGACAATAATCATATAAAATCATTGGATTTTTCAAGCTATTTAGCCGGAGATATGTATTATTATCAATGTTACCAATTGAGTATGGGAGTAGCTATACCCGCAGAGCTTCTTTTTCTACTCATACTATCATCTATCATTTTAATTTCCCCATTGTCATTCCATTGTCTATAAAACGTATAATTCTCTCCCCATTATCTCTATTAATATCATCCGAATATCTGATTTATTTGTATGTCTGAGTGATACGAAATGCGTGGAGTGAGTGAAAATAAGAAAGCTTTAGATTAACTAAGAGACAATGTCTAGCGAAGTGAGAGGTGGGGAGGGAGTATGTTGTTCTCTCTTGAACATATACAGAGTTAGGATGAAGTATGAAACCCCCTAAGTATCTCCTCAATGGTTCAATATTTTTTCATGATTCTGCTCATCCTCTTCTAAAAAGATCCAAGGAGTTCAAAAATTCTATCAAACCCAATGTACCATTTTCGGTTAAACCAGAAATGCATATCAACTTTGTTATTTTTTGAATATAACAGCCTGTATATTTTTACATTTTTGAATTCCTTGTGAAATTTTGCATACAGTAAAATTTTCCATTTATATTTTTATTGAATAATTCTTCTACTTTATATAGAAAATGATTATTCGCCGAATCTGTAAACTTGTTTTGTGAATATGCAAGTAGACCTATAGTTCAAGACTGGCCCAAACTTTTTTTAACCCTTCGTATGATCAGCAAATAGTATCCCATGTACCTAATGCTATTGTCGAAGAAGTCATGAAAGCCAATGAGGTTATGAGTGCGACATGGTTAGGCTCTGTTATGAGAGGTTCATTATCAGTAGTAATAACCCAAGGACGTTGATAATTGTTCGAAAAAATTTTATGACAGATTTCGAAAGCTTGTTGCTTGAAAACAGCAACAAGCTTGAGAAAGTTGTCATAAAATTTTTGAGCATTTATCAATGTCCGAGGGTTATTCGGATAGAAAATTTTTCACCAATTATAGAATTACAACCAAATCGTGACATTTCCAAATTTTAAATATTTGAAACTTCGAAATCGAAATAAATCAATAGGTATGTGTCCATAGCAACGTGAAAACAGCCCATGGTCTGTTATCAGTGTAATGTTGACATGATTGGGTGAAATTGTTCATATGATAAAAAATAAGAAAATTTTATTGGTTATTGGAGCTGTCAAAAAATTTTCTATATCAATTATCTAATTTTCATGGCATGTACCTCCATTTAAATAGCGTACAGTTGTATTGGAGAAAGACTGTCGTCCCATTTACGTAACACCGATGTGAGTATGAGGATATCAAAAGTCGAATATTGTTGAGAATGCCACTCATGGAAGTGGATTTTATTATGACCACCCTACAAGAGATTTCTAGAGTGTAAATTTATTGATTATCTTTGTTCAAGTGGCATAATGCTGCTGTAAAAAATAAATTTTCTCAAGATTTATAATCCTATAATTGTAAGCAGCAAAAAATTGTCCACTGAACTTTTCATTCCATTCACCCAATTAGAACTTCAACTCTATTGCAAAAAAGTTGATGTGATCACATGGAATGGAAAAATCAACAAAAATCTCCATATCACCAAATGAACGGTGCGCCCGTGTCACCCGTTCGCTGTCGTTGTTAACATATCCTAGCTCCATGGAAGTGAATGTAAGTAAAACTTCTCCCACCTATGGATGAGCTTATTGTTTCAAACAGTGGTATAGTCTCCCCACTCCATGTCCAATTAAAACTGGTTGGTTGAATTATATTGAACTGGATCTTGGGAGATGAAACCACAATAACAGCAAGAAAATAATTAATATACCAATACAATTGGAGAAAAATAGTACATAATTGTTTTGTTAGTTGTAGCAGTTTCAAGTAATACTTAAGCTGTACGGCAACACCGCACGGTAGAACTGTCAGTAATTAAGAATCTATTCGATTGACAAGAATTTTCCTTTGTGAGTGCCGAATATTTATATATCTAATAAATACTAATAACTCCTAACTCGTGATCTTTTATTTACAAGGACCCAAACAGAACATGGTGACAGCTTGGTGGTCCTGGCGAGTTGATATCGTATAAAATCAATCGGTCAGGCCGTATAAATCCGGTAATAAAAAACTAACCTATCATTCCATAAGAAAGCAGTGCGCGCCAAAAAGTGGAACCGGTGAGTAGGTAAAATAAAAATAGTACAGCACGATATTCACATCCACAATACAGATACTAAAACGTCTGAAAGACTCCAACTAGGAAAAAAACTTACATTGCAACAGGCCACATAGAAAGACCATGTGGCAAAAGTAATCGTCGCTAGGGGATGACCGCAAGTGGGAGTTCTTTTGCCCACATTGTGGAACCTAGTCATTGACGAGCTAATAACCCTTTTAAACGGTGAGGGCTTTCTAATGGGTATGCCGAGGATATCGTTGTCCTTGTTGTTGGAAGGCACATTACCGTTCTCAGGGACCTCATGCAAAGGGCTCTGAATAGGGTACATGGGTGGTGTAACGAACACGGACTTGCAGTTAATCCTGCCAAGGCTGAGATAGTTGCTTTCGCCAAAAAAAGAGGTATAAGACCTGAGGGTCTAAATCTTGATGGAGTACTACTGCCGATGGTTGAACAGGTGAAGTATCTAGGAGTGATCCTTGATAAATCACTAACATGGAAGGCTCATCTTGATAGTCGCCTAAGCAAGGTGGCCTTTATTGAAGGGCTCGGCTTCATGGATTACTAGGTAGTAGGAATGGCACAATGGGCCTGCCAGTGGCCTCAGTGCCGGAACCGTGACTTTAGTTTGGCTAGGTCAAGGCTCGCCTGCACATTCTGTAGTAGTAGTAGTAGTAGTAGTACATTGCAACAGTGTACTCTAGAAGCCAAGCAAGCAGAGTTACAGGCTTCGCAAAATAAAGAACTTTTAAGTAACCACAGGCAAGTTGGCCGCATACAAGCTGTGAATAAAAATAGTGCTATTGCTCCAGGTTCGAGTGCGCGAATGAATAAATACAAAAAGTTAACCAAGTGCGTGTTTTGTTGTCTACAGTCCCATTCACGGGACAAGTGCCCTGCTTATCAATCTACATGCAAAAAATGCAAGAAGAAAGGACATTGGGCTTCCGTCTGCAGGAAATTTAGTCAGGTCAGATCTCTCCAAGTTGATAAAATACTAGATTTAGAGAATAAATATAACACTGCTGGATATGATTCTAAGGAGGAATCAGAGATTGGCGAAGTTGACTTCATGGGGTCTATTACAATCGATCATCACATCATTCATGTAGACTCTAAAGAATGGATTGCCTTGGTATGGGCTTCTAAGTTGAATGAAAATATTGATTTTTTAATTGATAGTGGTGCAGACATTGGTTGTATTCCAAGAAAATTGATTAATCCTGATCTGTATTAAGTCATCTAATCGAACTGTAACTGGTCCATCTGGGGTTAAATTGTCGGTTCTTGGGACTCTTGATGTCAGTTTAAAACATAAAGATCTCACTTTTGAAACGGAAATTTATGTTATTGATAGATTAACAAAATCAATTCTTGGCAGATCAGCTATTTTGAATTTAAATGTTCTGGACTTAGTCTATAATCAAGTTGCATCTATTAAAATAACTGATTCTAATATTAAAAAAAACCAAATTATATCTAAATTGCCTAAATTATTCAGTAACGTAGGGAAATTCAAAACTGAATTAAGAATTAAGTTGAGAGAAAATGTTCAACCCTATATTCAATCAGTACCAAGAGTTGTGCCAATTCCGCTTCTGAAGGCTTTAAAATAAGAACTTGATAGGCTAAAAAAATTTAAGATAATCGAGTCGGTCGAATGTCCTACTGAATGGGTTAGCCCCATCGTTGTTGTCCAGAAAAATAACAAAATAAGGCTTCGCGTGGACTAAACGCATTTAAATAAAGCTGTCTTAAGGGCTCACTACCCTATCGGAAAAGTCGATACAATATTGGCAAAAATTTCAAACTCTAAATTTTTCTCGAAACTAGACGCCAATTCCGGCTTTCATCAAATTAGATCAACCAAAGATTCCAAACTTCTGACTACTTTCGTTACACCGTTTGGAAGATTTTTTTTCAAACTCTTGCCCTTCGGTATAACATGCGTTCCTGAATACTTTTCTTGCCTTATTAATAAGATTTTAGAAGGTATAGAAGGGGTAGTTAGTCATATTGACGATATTTTAAATCATGCACCGACACTTGAACAACATAACGAAATCTTGAAAGAAGTTTTAAAAAGAATCGAGCCAGAGGGTATCACTTTAAATCAACAAAAATGTATTTTTGAGGTCCAGTCTTCAACTTTCTCAGGTCATGACATTTAACACAGGAATATTAGTAGATCGGGAAAGGATTCGCTCTATTCGTGAATTTCCGGAACCCAAAAACAGGAAACAAGTTTTGCAATACTTGAGCATGTTAAATTTTTCATGTAGATTCATCCCAAATCGTTCGCAACTCCCAGAACCACTCACATCTTTGCTTAAGAAAAACGTCAATTTTCTTTGTAGAATTTCACAAAAGGACGCATTTGAGAAATCTGAGAAAATACTTCTCAACTGCCCTACATTAGCATATTATGACCCTACAAAAAATTGCGATTCAAGCCGATGCTTCATCTTTCGGGATTGGGGCTTGCCTAATGCAAACTGCTAACGACGAAACTGAAATTGTCGCTTATGCGTCAAGACTATTATCGGACACCGAGAAAATGTACGCTCAAATTGAGAGAGAAGCACTGGCTTTAACGTGGGCAACGGATAAATTTTCCGAGTACGTCACTGGCCTACCATCTCTCATACTTGAGACTGATCATAGACCGTTATTAAAGGTTTTACAGACAAAACCAATTGACGAACTAACACCGAGCTTACAACGCTTCAGATCACGCTTAATGCGCTATAATTATAAAATATACTATTCTCCAGGAAAATATCCCGTGGTAGCGGATGCCTTATCACGAAATTTTCCTGAGAATGCACAGAAACCAAAAAAAAACGAATAAGAGTCCGAATCCGAAGCGCACGTCAATTTAATTTTACAATCGATTCAAGTAAAACCTAATTTTCTAGAACAAATTAAAACTGAACAAAATATCTATCCGATCGTGGAAAAAATAGAAGAATACTC
Source organism: Galerucella tenella (assembly GCA_910591685.1). Taxonomy (NCBI): domain Eukaryota; kingdom Metazoa; phylum Arthropoda; class Insecta; order Coleoptera; family Chrysomelidae; genus Galerucella; species Galerucella tenella. Next base: position 9,652 of record CAJUYH010007332.1, on the reverse strand, counting down.
TCAAACTGGTTAGCCAAGCAAAAAAAATTACCTGACGAACTAAAATCTTATTATCAATATAGATTTGAGTTTTCGTTTTCAGACGGAATTTTATTACGAAATTCAAGAATAGTAATCCTTCAGTCTCTGCAGCTAACAGTTTCAAAATTCATACATGACGGACATTTTGGTATAGTTAAATGTAGGAACAGAGCGAAAACTTCTCTCTGGTGGCTAAGTCTCTTAACACAAATTGAAAACCTAGTACGGAACTGCCCGCGATGTATTGAACATCGAACCAATCCAAAGGAACCAATGATAAGCGATACATTCCCCGAAAGACCCTGACAGAAAGCAGCTTTAGACCTATATAAATGTAACGAAGTATGGTACTTACTTACTTATGGTACTGATTATTATTCAAGATTTTTCGAAATCTTTTAAATCAATAGAATGACTGAATCAGTCATTATTGAAAAGGTAGAAGGAATATTTTCTCGGTATGGAATCTGTGAAATAGTGCGTTCGGACAATGGTCCACAGTTCCGAAGTGAGTTTCAGAAATTGGCCAAGGATAACGATTTTAAACTGACAACAAGTAGCCCGATTTTTCCTCAATCCAACGGTTGTATCGAGGAAGCTGTAAAAGTAGCAAAAAATTTAATTACAAAAATGACGATATATATCAAGCATTGTTATCCCATAGAACTACTCCTTTAGAATGCGGCTTTTCGCCAGCGGAATTATTATACAGTAGAAAAATCAGGTCTTTTCCACCCATTCTACCAAGCCAACTGAATTGTCAAGTAGATTTCAGTTCTCTGGAAGAAAAAGAGAGTAGGTCTAAGGATAAGAGCGCTAAACAGCTTAACAACAGACACCGGACCCAAAATTTGTCAGATTTGAATATAGGGCACATTAACCGTCGTAATAGTCATTCAATAACCGCTCTTTATTATACCAAACCTAATCAGTTTATTCCGGCATTAGTCTCATCTGAACCAGCACAAAATGAAGCAAATTCTTTTGTATTCAAAAGTGATAATAATATGGCTAGAGAAAATATATGTACCTACATGTTCTCCCTCCCATTCAAACGTTGAACAAAAACAAAACTCAGCTGTTAATGAAAATGACTTAAATTAAAGTAATGTGCCTGTGTTTCCTAAATTTATTGTGAAGCCAACCCCAAATGAGCATTTGTCTCCAAAAACTCAATCTGTGTCTTCCAACGCTCAAGTGTCACAAAGACCTGAAAGGAACCTTAAAAAGCCCTCTTATCTGAGACACTATGTGAGTTAAAACTGTATGAATTTTGTTTGATATTGTAAAAGGGGAGACGTTGTGTTAGTTGTAGTAGTTTTAAGTAATACTAAAGCTGTACGGCACGGGAGAACTGTCAGTAATTAAGAATCTATTTGATTGACAAGGATTTTCCTTTGTGAGTGCCGAATATTTCTATATCTAATAAATACTACTAACTCCTAACTCGTGATCTTTTATTTATAAGGACCCAAACAAAATACATATTGATACATTATCAAATTTCAAGTCACATTTTTTGTTATAATATTAATGATAATCGGAAGTTAAAAGAGTGTTACATTTTCATTCAGCTGTTACCTCTATCTGCTAATCCATCTATCTATTGTTTAAACCAAAGTACCTCATTCATATGTATGCATTATACAAACTACACAAATTTACATGAAATGATATTTAATAAAAATAATACTTCAGAATAGAGACACAACATCGTATTTTTGAGGATTTGGAAACTTTCCCGTGAAATAAAGATTTTCCTTCTACTGTTCCAGGATTGGACGTTACAAATCAAGTTTGTGCAGCAGAGAGATGCCGGTTTGTACGAGTGCCAAGTTTCCTCGCATCCGCCCATTAGCATCTTTGTTCAGCTTAACGTAGTTGGTATGTATACACATTTATCTCAAGTATTTCTCCTAATTTTTGAAACTATTCTCTGGTTTGAATTTAAATCACATGGCCATGTTCTTCATGTGATATATACAGTATGCTTCACAAAGTTTTGGTAATTCGATACTCAAAAACTATTTGAGAAACGAGTTTGGAAATTAGTGGCGATGAGCAGTCGATAATAAGAGCTCCTTTCATCGACTAGGTTTGCACAATTCCAGGGAGTACACTTTGAGAGCCCAGAAACCGCAAAATGTGTGCACTTTTTTCCAGCTTCAGGAAGAAATAGTAGATGATGAAATTGCAAACTCAATCATTCGAAAGACCAAATTTAAATTTGGTATCAATTGAAAATCAGTTTGTCGGTTGAGATGAATCGAAGTGAGATGAATGGAGAACATTCTCATTTTTGACAAAAAAAGGTTTAAAATCGTTTCGGATACTGGTTGAGTATAATAAACAGTTATTTATCATGATTTTCGTTATTTTGAGTGCTAAGGAGTGATCAAATGTGTAAAACAAGTTGTGGGTACCTATACTATTCGTGCTGATCCAAAGTAAGTTGCAGCATTCTTGAAATTGGAAAATCCCCAGCTCTACACAGGGCACTCGTTTCGCAGATCCTCGGCTACTGTGCTTGTGGAAAATGATGGCGATCTACTATCGGTAAAATATCTTGAAGGCTGGAACTCCTCTGCTGTAACGGAGTCGTTAATGATGAAAATTCAGTTCCAAAGACAATGAAGATAACGAGACAACTTTTTCATAGTAAGTGTTGGAATAGCAAAGTGGCTATGTGAGAAAATTAAAAACCAAGTAATTTAAGAAAGGCATAGTTATTGGTAATCATTAGAAATGATATAAAAATAAACCAAAAGTGAACATTTGTACACCAGCTTTATATGCTTTTAACACCGATTCAAAATAATAACGACACAGAGTTGATGAAAATAAAAACAAAGAAGAAAATAAGAAGGGGATTAAGTGCATCTCTCTTAAATTGATATGAGAAAGGGACCAAGTGCCCTACTCTAATATATGAGAAAGAGCCTTTTCCAAGTATGATATCATAATTATTGTAATTGAAAGCAGAATGGAGTTTTGAAAAAACTCTTTGGACAAATGAGTTCTTGACGGACGGAGGCTGCTAACTTCAACTTTTCAATTGTTATCTCAATACCGTTCAATCAAAATAACAGTATGGGATTGCGAAAATTCTATAACTACATAACAACATAGCTTCACTCTTCCATGGCTTATACCACTTAATCTCCATTCATTAACCAACAACAAAACTGAAACCAATCCAAAAATTATTATCAACGCCTTTCGCAGTACTATTACTCACTATCCTGAGCACGTTCCTATTTACACAGGCGTATCAAAAACAGATTGTGGAATTGGATCTGTCATTATTGCGCCCAACATATTCTTAAAATAAAAAATACCATTAGAATCAACAGTTCTGACAGGAGAGCTTTATGCAATATATAGGACACTGAGTTTCATCGAAACAGAATGTAAAAGGAAATTTTTGATAATAACCGATTCCTTGAAATCATTACATATAATATCTAAACTATACAGTCATCATCCTATTGTCAATATGATCCGAACAGAATTATATGAATTGAAGAAAAAAAGTAGGTATCGTATTCCTATGGGTTTCTTCACATGTAGGATTGATGAGTAACGGAGATGCCGATAAATCGGCAAGAGAAGCAGCAGATGATAAAAGATTAATTCCACATTTCAATCCATTACCAATAGACCTGAAAATCACCTACAAACACAACATTTTGAAAAATTGGAGTGATAGATTCAAGCAATCTCAGCCTCGAGCGATCAAATCTTTCGTTTGGACCATAGCAAAATCATGCCACCAATCGGTTTATGAAAGTTGTACTGACTAGATTACGTCTAGGACATAGCAGACTCAGCCATCAATATCTACTGTCAAAGGAGTGTCAACCGTATTGTGAAGTATGTGAGCATCCCATCACTATAAAACACATTTTAATTAATCATCGCCTACCAAACAATTCAAGTGCAGTGTCAAGGAGTGCAGTGTCCAAAGTTTAGTACAGTTTTTGAAGGATTCTGAGTTTCTATACCAAATATAATTGTTTTATTGTCCAACTAACCTATGTACAAAGAAATCATTCCACCGCTAATAACCAATGTGGTTAATGCGGAATTTAAAAAAAATGCTATAACCAAACTAGTGAGACCGTTTTAATGGATCCATTGATTAGGAAAAATAAAACGTTGATCATCATTTAATCATTTAATAATATCCCAGTATATAACCCATTTTTGTTATAAAGAGATTTGTTTCCAATGCTGAGTATGGTTTGCACTAGCTCAAATATACTAATATACCAACTAATAATACCAACCTGCTCACCCACTTTGCATAATATCCAAGCGGTTGGTCTGATTCAAATGATTTAAAGATTAATTCACCTCACCTCACCTCACCTGTACTATAAAAATGAAGTGCATTATCACGTATCATCAATAGTTCCACAGCGACATAATATAATGGAAGGAACATTTTGGGTACTTTATTTATATTATTGTAGTTCCCGGACTTCGTGATTGAGTTATACACCTCAACCGATCTGATAAAGTTTCCTGTTAACTGTTGAAAACCATACATGAATCAGTTCATGACATATGCAACCGCTTACACCCAAACTTGTTCAAGCAATAACAATAATAATTTTAAGTTGGTATGGACCAGCGATTCAATGGAAATTGAACCAGTTCAGACTCACAAAGTATTTGTCTTCTATTAGAATTTTGCCTGTGAGAAACTGAAACGGGTTGAAAACTCTTTCATAAATAAATAGAATGATCGCTTTTCACGAAATAAGAAAAACAATTAGTATGAAAACTATATTTCCACCATATATTGAGCGCGTCCAAAAATGAAAATAATACTTTTTAATGCAATTACCTACCACCTTATATAAACGATATCCCTTTTTTCAAATAGCTTATTCTTTAAAATAACCTCAACTGCGTTAGAATTTCCATTTATCACTTAGCTAGCGACTATTGTACCTAATTGAACCCAGAAACGGAGTGGAAGGAGCAAACAATGCCTCTATCAGTAATTGGGTTTGTTTTGGTCGACCCATTCAATTTGCTTGTTAGATTTTTTTCTTTTGTTAATTCCAAGATTTCCTTACCTGGATGGTCAGTTGGTGGTCTTCATATTCTTTTATATCCCAATCACATCTACAGTGTTAAATGGAAAATGGCACTGCGCTCTCGTTATTGCTTTACTTATACCGAGTCTCCCACTATACAGTGAGTAGGAATAAAATTCGATGATAGATTTGATAGCAATAGGAAGAGAATATCAAGATACAATGCAAAACGCAAGAGTTAAAAGATGGACCGGGAATCGGCAGTGACCATTATACAAATTATACCATTATCAACAAAAGGAGGAATAAATCTATATAAACCTATAGATTGGAAGATAAAGCAATTGCACGGGAAAACAAACGGGCAATCAACAAAAACTTCAATATTAAAAAAAAAACGGAAATATAGAGATGGAAACGAAGGTGTATGAAATGAAATAGAGAACAAAATGATATGTAACAAACTTCATGGTAGACAATAAAAATAGAAAATAAGGAGAAACTAAATATAATGGCATGGGAAAATTACTTGTCAAATAGAACAGAGGGGAAATACAATAAACATAAAAATGAAAAGAAGAAAATCAAAGAGCCAATGAAAACATCGATGAAGAATGTTTGGATATATGATAGAAGAAGAATTCGAAACAATTGTTACATTATCCCATGGTGCAATAGAAAATTTTAAAACAAATAAAAACAGGTTACATATTTCCAAACAAATGGGAACGGTGAGAATTTTAACAAAAGAACAATAAATTATTTCTGTAACCAATGAGTGCCTATACCTTCAAGAGATTTCTGATCCAATTTTCCTCTGCGAACTTCAATAACATGAGAATAACAAGTACTGTCGATTACTCTCAAATATTTGAGTTCAGGCTTTTTGTTGAACCATATTTGAGGAGCTCGCGTGCAAAACCAGATATATCCACTTTCCTAAATTTTTCAGGAAACCAGAAAAACGTGGCAAATCTATTGCTAGATTCAATTGATCAAAATTCCACCGTTGATAGATGACAATTTGTATGATGAATAGGATCAAAAATTTTCGAATGATGTGAATTGAAAATCCAGACCAATATACAGGAAAAACAAATGGATATATCTTGTTTTGCACCAAAATCGAAAAAAAAACTTGAAAAAAAACGTTTATTTCCACTTGAATAATCAAATTATCATTTTTTCAAATATGCTGAGCTATCTCTTCCTCCGAACAGTCGCATGTTCCGTCATTTTCATCTTCCTTATTTTGTTCACCATTATCATTTTCTTCACGTTGGACCAACAAGTTTTTGTACCATTCTAGATCTTCTTGATTTTCCCATTCTTCTCCAAAAATTTTTTCCATCAAGTGACGTAAACTCTTCTTATTTTTATCTGGAATGGAGTTGCCCAATGGAATTGTGTTAAGTTCGATATCTTCTTCAGATTTCCCCTTCTTGGTAAGACATTAATATGAATCTTTTCCTGACCGGAATCGATAATATTCAAACGAACAGACTCTAACATTGACCTTGTTATTGGTTTCGAATTTTTTCACAGAAATTCTCCTACACTCTGATATTCCTTTGTTTTTTTTGAACGTTTTTTCTAGCTCCTTGATGTCATAGAGCTTCCAGTCAGAACCAAGTGATTGCACAGTACCCACTTCAGAATACAAATCCACGTATTCTTTTTTATGTGTAACGATCGGATTTTGTCGTAAAATTTTCTTAACTCTTGCAAGCAAATGCCCGATCAGCAGGTAGAAAGCTGTGTCCTCTTACAGGAAATGTTATTATTATTTCCGAAATATTTTCTGGGGACTTATTCTTCAGCCAGTACATCAGAGTGTGAATGATGTGAGAGTTTCCATTTTGTCCCCCACAACCATCACAGAATAGTCTGATGCAGTGCTTTCCATCAAAATTCAGACCATCTAAATGATGCATCAAGGCTGAACCAATTTGTGTGGCTCCCCTTTCAGCTAAATCTTCAGTCCAGACGTAGAAAGTTGGATTTCTTGAAGTCATTGAAACACAGCAGAAAGCATACCAGCTGATTTGATGGGCGTAAAAGGCATCTCCTATTGGTGTACGAGGTAAAGGCTGCACCTGTTGTAGATCGAAGCAGAAAGAGATGGTATTGTCAGGATTTTCTCTAGCTAGTTCAAAGAAAGTGTTCGCTCTTTTTTTATGTATTCGGTATTCTATTATGATTTCCTTCTTTTTTTCAAAATCATTTTCATGTTTCAGTTGCTGCTCCAACCTTGTACACTTAGAACAAACATCAGATGCTGGCGATGAGAATCCAATATTGAAATCATTGATGAAGACGTTCCTAAACATATCATAACTTACACGATATTCAGCTCCACACTTTCGATTGTATAACTTCTGTAGTTTTGCGACAGAAAGATTTGCTGACAAATAAATACGTTTTGATTTGGACCGATTATAGTGACTGTCTTTACCACGCAGTTGTCCAATAAATAAGCGAACTTTTTCTTTCTTTGAAGCATTTTTGTGAGAAATTTTGTCTCCCCCTCTTCTCTCTTTTGGAACTGCACCTTCTTCTAATGCTTTAGAAACTGTAGCTATTCTCTGATTTGTTACTCCAAATACAGCAATAAAAAACTTTTACAAACTCTCATTGCAGTTTTGCGATATTTAAAGAAATAAGCAACTGTTGCATTCCTTTGTATGATTTCTCGGGTAGATCTATGTCGTTTGACAGGCATAACGGATATAAAGTGACATAGCTTAATATCCTGTCGTATTTTGTCGACTTCTCCGTAAAAGTCTTTCCTGATTCTCGAAATATCTTCCATTTCCACTTTGGCACACTCCTATGTGGGGCCATTGTGATTACAAGGACGTCTGAAGTTTTCAAGTTCAGGATCCCGATCTGCATACCTAAAAAATCAATTAATAATGATTCACCTTTTTTAGCAAGAGCCCACTCAACCTTACCTTGTTCTCTTACTGGATTCACGTTTGGATTCCTTCTTTTTTCTTCTCCTGCTACCATCATTCCCCTCATTGACAATAATATCTTCTTCATACATCAGGTAATCAGGTTTTCGGAGTAGAGGAACAAAACTATTTTCGGTGCACAACAATCTTGTGTATACAAACCTCAACGACTACAACCGTGGAAGCACGTAAACACACTGAATGTAAACAATAAACTCGCGCCCGACAAGCATATGGATATAACCGGTTATGCTTGCAAATTTGGATATAACTGGTTTCGCTCCAAAGCAACACTTTTAGACGACGATTTCGGTTGAATATATCTCGTTTTGTTCACATATCAATGCATCAGACGATAGAGCTCACGAAACTGATGCAGAAACATGTATAATGTCATTTTCGGTCAAAAGTGGATATAACTGGTTTTGCACACGAGCTCCTCATTTCATGTGGTGATTTACCAGAAATACTGGATATATCAGATCTATTCAAGATATATGCAGCTGTGTTATTCATTTGATCAAAGATACCTTGTATTGCATGCATTCAATACATTCGACAATCGTTTTGTCAGCAATTTTTTTGTGGTCTATACGGCATCAACAATCTTTGTTCCATTCCATATTTGCTCGAAATATTAGCTACTGAATTACTATCACATTCTCCACCATGATCTGACAAAAATTATTTCACACCATATACCGCAGCCTTTATTTCTTTTAAAACATCATCTCATTTATATATTATATTTCTTCTAACTATCGCTTTGGAAAATATACAAATCAGCATCTGCTTAATTCATCTGTAAATCTTGAAACCTGATTTTGAGATTTGGAAAGGTCCACAAATGGGATAACATATGGCGACTCTCCAGCTGTGATCATAAAATATGAGCGATGTAGTATTTGGGAGAATTTCACACAATTTGGAAAAAACGCATTGGAAACTTTCACTACCTAGAGTTAAAATGATTTGTTTTAAAAGCGACTCACAAGTGATAATCACTTTTCAGTAAACCAAACTAAAAAATCACTTCACGATGAAGTTTTTTTTTTATCTTCAATAGTGATTATTTTTTTGAAAATAATACTGCTTTCCAATACTGAACTGAACCTACTTGGTAATGCACATTCCATGTATATTTCAACAAAAAAATGTGTACAGGGTGATTAATTAGTGTGATAAAGCTCAGTGACTCTGTTTTATGGAAAATACCTGAAAAAGTTGTGGGTAGCCTTGAGCTTCATATTCCAGGATTCACTACAATCCTGCAGGGTGTTCGATAGCTGGGTGCAGATTAAAGTGATATTTTTCAGACAAACAAATCTTAATTCTACTTTTAGTGGAATTTAATCCACTTCCTTATTACAATAATTTAAGGTTATGATATGCTATACGGGTGTATAGATGAAAAGGGGTGGACAATAATCTATTGTGGCCAAAACCTCTTGATAATCATACAAATTCATAAACAGGAATGACTTCGCAAATATTCATCGAATCAAATACATGGTGAGTGAAAACTCAAGTTCATTATTTAACGGCAAATAAAATTAGAAAAAATAAAACGTGGAGTTAAGTAAATTACTTGGGACTATGGTTTAAAAATATTTTGGAATATACAGG
>CAJUYH010007331.1:0-17817 GCA_910591685.1 Galerucella tenella | reverse complement strand
ATTGCATCGACACGTTGTCGCAAAATAAGGCCGGTAATACTCAATATTGTAAGCCGAATGTAAGCCGAAAATGTATGTATTTTATAATTATAGAATTTAAAAGTGTACCAAGATCGTTATCATTTCACGCAATCCAATTCAAAAAGTACAAAAAGTGTCTTCAATCACAAAAACAATAGCTGAATTTTCTTAATTATCTATCAAAAGTTCAGTAGCGTGCAAATTTAAGGGGATACAAAAAATAATAGTTCTTTTTTAAATAGGACACCCTGTATATTTTCACATTTTTGGAATGGCCTTTTTTTATTATCTACTACTTAGTGCAAGACAAGAATGGTAACAACTGACAAAAGTAACATAAAGAATATATGCAGAATGAACGATCGTAGATAAGACCGTAGAGCTTCTAAACCAGCAAAGTTACAATTATTATAATTCCACTTAGTTATATTAAACATGCATTAATTACTATTCTGATGCAGGCAGCTAGGTACCTATTTTATTATTCATTGAAACGTTCACATAGTTATATTATATTATTTATCCACGACGACCTTTAAAATTAGTCATTTATGAACAAAAAAAAAGTGTGAAATCATACATTTCACGCATTTCACGGGCCCTCTACTTGACCTCTACTGGGGCTCTACCGGTCGCTTTATACAGTACTACTACTATTATTCCAGTCAACAGCAGTCTGTATACTGTCGACACCCAACTAGCATTTTAAGTCGTAAAACCGTAAAACTGACTATCTAGTCAACCTTCAAGTCATTTTTACTAGTCGTTGTTACGTTCTAAATACGTCGTTAACACGTAACCACTACCAAAATGGGGAACACATTTGTGGTAACTACAACGTGGTGAAAACGTTGCAGTGACGGACACAAAGACGTAATAATACCGTTTCAACGACGTCATGATAACGTAATAAAGTAGTAATTCTGACAACATATTTTCTATCCTCCCCGGCGATACGTGGAACAACATTTTATTTCTTTATCTTTTATAGTTTTGATATAAACTCCCAAACTATGGTGGCTTGCTCTACATAATCACAATAATATAATATTGGTAAATAATACAAAGTAAAACACGCTCAATTCAGAGGTCCCTAGCTTCGAAAACATAAACCGGGCTTACTTTACTGATAATATGGGTACTTTTAGCTCTTAATTTATCATTCGCCTCCAAAATAATCAGTTTTTCTATGAAAATGTTAAGCGTAATGCGGTCTAGAAATTAATTTCAAATCGATAAAATGTATAAAATGCTTTTTTTACATTTAGTTTAGTCATAAAAATGATATATCAACAATGTTCTGAGCTTAAAAGTAGGACGAAGTATAATTTCGACAATAATTTTGAATTACACAAAATTGAAAGTGATAATCATTATGGCGTCCAAAATAATAACGACCCTTAAGTTAAATTCACTTCATGGTTAATTTATTCGGTAATTGTGACTTTGTAGTTCTTTTGAATATGTCTCATTTAGGTAAAAAAACCAAAAAGTAGTTTTTGAAGTAACGATTTCCAACAAAATACCAATAATCTGACCAAAAAGTCACACACCTATCAGTAATAAACTGTTGAAACATTTACGTCATAAACACAAGCATTGGCAACTTAACAGTGAATCGGCTGTAAAGTAAAATTGGAAACGTAATTATAACCACAGCAATTTTACGTATAAGTGAAAATAACTCATAGGCAATATTTACGTGAAACTAATGGTGATTATTACCGCCAAAATTTTACTTATGAGTAAAAATAATGTATAAGTGATTCTAAGAGGAATGTTTTCGTAAAAATAACTTTTAATTGTTACTGTTACGTTATAGGTTATACTCTAAGTAAATCTTTCGTTTTATTGACCTTATAAATTCACCCCATTGTATGTTCTTACGATAAAGGTATTATTTTCGTAAAAAACACGAAATTATTACCAAGGATAGGTTATAGTTCCTAAGACTAGAGTATTTATGATTTAAATTGTTAGTTGGGCAAGCCTTCTTTTATTTCTGACCAATCGTCGACAAAAGACGTATGAATAGAGTCGATAGTAGAATTTTATCTACGATCGTCGCGACACCACACTGTTCAATGTGAAATAGAAATGAAAATATCTGGCTTGCTTTCTATAAGAGAGAAAGATACAGACAGAGAAACATGCGACGCCACACAGCTTACAATAGCTTCATATATCAAAAAGTGTCGTGACAACTTTTGGTAAGAATTTTATCCGTCTAGCCCCCTTTCACAACGCGCGATAAGGAACTTCGTTCCAAAAAGTAATTTCAATAATTTTGGTATTTATTTAATTTATCCGTCAAAATTAGTTTAAGCCTAAACACAATTAATATGGCTATGTAGCCAATGTCAATGCCTTTTGAACAAGATATCACTTGCCATAAGGTCCTATTAAAAATTATTGGCCAGAGTGGCACTGTGACGTCATCTATCACTATTACGTCACCTGTTACCATTCGTAGAGAAGTTTACAACACTTTATTTCCACCCTCCAAATTTTATTAATGCAAGTGTAGCCGTTCAAAAGATACGAGGGGTGGAGGGGACTTTTGAATAGCACTGTATATAAATATACAGGTGAAGCGTTATAATAATGAAAATTGATAAGGAGTTACATTATTTAGAATGATTTGTCATAGACTATTATGTTGATAGTAACATTTTCATCTGATAACTGGTTATTTTAAAAATGTAATCATTTCCTAGAAAACATTCCACGGGTTTTTATATTATACCACCTTAAACCCGGACACGCGTTAGTGTAGCTCTGTTGGCCGTATTGAGGTTATATTTTCTTCATTAATTAATTAATTACAAATTTCATAAATTACGTTTATAAACTATGGAAACTTAAGTCAGCGTTTGCTAAATTCTGATCACTGTTGAAAATATAATATGTTCTAAGCCACTGAAGAATCTTTCTGAAATGAAGCCTTTGCTTAACCATCTCACATTATTATGCGACAGTAGATCGTCGTCATTGTGCATCAACTTCTTCAAAAAATTATTTCAATTCACGATACTGCAGTGATGATTTCACATGAAGAAAATTTACTTTTTTTATCGCGTCAACAAAGATAACGACAAGAATACATTTTCATAAAATTACGGACTCTGTAAGCTGCTTTCTCGCGGTCTGCCATTTTCGGCCCATGATCTAAGATATCAGTATCTTATAACAGATATCCATTTATCTGCTATCTAAAATTCAATCTAACGACGGCTATTTATCTGCTAATTCACAAGATTATACCTATTTAACATATCTTTATCACGTTTCTACTTAATTTTCAATTTATTTCTCGATGGGCTAGAGACTTAAAATTCTCAACATTACTAATAATCGGATGTCATTAAAAGAAAATACGGAGAGAATAACAAACAATGGGGAATGATTGATAAAAAAATCATCACTTTTTTCAGTTTTGACATTTCTTTTGCGCGATCGATCTTTTTTGTTCATTTACAGCATCAGTTGTCAGGACGGTAGGTTGTGTTTACTGGTTTCTAAGTCTAACACGTCGGTAAGTGATTTACTTACCGTTCAGACGTCGGTAAGTAAATTACTTACTATATTCATTACACAAAAGGAACAAAAAAAATTAGAAGATTTCTATTTTTGCAATGAACAGAATCGAACAGAACAGTATAAAATCATCAAAACAATTTCAACAAAATGTTTATTATATTTTTAACTGATCGAGAAGTATAAATATCACTTTTGACATTTCGTTCATTCCGAAGAAATTTAAATTATTTTATTCGAAGCTTATTTCAATACGATCGCGCAAAAAATTGTATAAGCATTTCGAACGTTAAGAGTAATACCGGTAATACCGACTCGCCCTGGGGCTGTATTCTTGACTGTGGGAGTAGAGCTTTCCGAGAGAACACATAGTTTGTCTTTATTCTGCCTGGCTACTCTGTCACTGCAGTGACAAAGACAAAATATCTGTTCTCTCGGGAATCTTCACTCCCTCAGTCAAGAATATAGCTCCTGGAATCTGCTTGTCTCGACCTGAAAAACATTACTTTCCGGTCTTGTACAGTAAATTACTAATGTCTTTATAGCCGAGTGGCATAGAGGTTTGGCTTATAGAGAAAAATAATATAATGAGAGTTGTCGGTTCTGTAGTATTTTAACAGCGGTCATCACGTTGATCGAAGCGCACCAGGAAGGGTTGTCGGAACTAATTTTTGAGGGCGGGATATTCAGATTAGATGGTTTGGATTGTGGGTAGGTAAATTTTACAATTTGTCCAGAAATTGCTTATTATATAATTATTCCATTACAAAATATAAGATCATATTTAATTCTTTCTAATGAAATGATTAAAAATAATAAACGATTTCAAGACACATAATTTGGGTAAATGAGAAATCAACACAAATTTAAAATTTTCATTAAACTGCATATAATAATGTGCGCATGATGTGAGGATTGCAAAGGTAAAACAAATTTAATAAGTATTTTGCATAATGAACCTGTAACCTGTGAATGCATTATTATCAAAATGATCCTTTGATCCTTTGATGTATGATGATGATTATGTATTTTGTACCACTGTTCACTTTGATTAGTATCAGATGGGAATTTGAAAAATGGTTAATTCTTACTACAAATTGCGAAGTGGCCCATAGTTATTTTCCCAACAAGTGCGGAAAGTGATACTTTCCCGCACGCGACTGCAGTTGACCCAAACGACGCGGAGCGGAGTTCGAGCAAGCGGTCGAGGGCGGGAAAGACACTTCACGCATGAGTTAGGAACATTATTTTTTCTACGACGGTATATACAAAAAAGTAAACCAACCCATTTTTCAAAAGTTATTTTATTTCAACATACATATACAAAACTTTAACCAAAAACTATCGATTATTATTAATAATAATATTAAAAACACAATTTTTATCGCATTCTGTGAATTACTTGAAATTGCCGGTCCAGTGGAGTTATTTGGTGTTAACTGGTAAGTAGATGACGTCGATGAGGAGGGCATCGGTTGCAGGTCACATAAAGATAACGATGAAGGTGACGGCAACGGTTTTAAGTCATTTGTAGATGAAATAATTTTATTTAATATGCTTTTCTCATATCAAATCCGGGTGGTTTCATAGTTGCTTTGTGACACTACTTTAAAGAATGTACAGGGTTATAAAAATATCTTCATTATTTTATATTTTCAAAAAATTAAAAATGCAACAAAAAGCTAGAAAATTTGATGGACTATTTCGTAAATATTCATTTACCTGTTGTAACAATAGTTATAATTTCCGAAGTGAAAAACTATCTAATAAGGTAAAAATTTGCATAATTTCACTTTCACGCACTAGTGCGGGAAAGTCACACTTTCAAAACTAAAATGCGTGCGGGAAAGTGGGTTAAAACCATGGAGCTACTATTGAGAGGAGATGACACAGTCGACTATCTTATAATAGGAAAGTGGTATCACATGAGTGACATTGTGATGTTAGCAATATGGCGTCGACGGCAGAACCGGACTATTTAAATTTTCAATCAATAAAAATATATGCACTAGTGAAATTCTTTTTCACTAGTGGTATAGCGTAGCGGCTTTTTGAATTTTTGATTAGAGGTGGTTTTCTTCGTTAAAGTGCACATTATCGTCCTTTTGACAAAATGAAATTGATAATATAGAAACACTGTATTTTGTTGGATGTCAAGAACCACTTTTCACAAATTTCAACCACATATCTCTTATTGATGGAGTTCTAAGAAATCTACAAACATTAAATATAATATGAAGTTAAATAAAACTTATTGAAGCACAAAGAAATATATTCCAGCACAGTCCTGTTTCGATTGTTTACTAACCTATGATATGTTGTTCCTGATGATTTTTTCCTATTTACACTGTCTCTACTTGTACAACTTCGTGAAGCACAAGAAACCATTATTGTTCAATTATCAAAATAGAAAAAAACGACACTAGCAAAAAGAAAATCCAAAAATACCCAATTCACATCCACAAAACAATACTAATGTCAAGTTGACAGAGAAGTGGTAGTAAAATGGCGAAACCGATACCACTTTTATGGGTGGCATAGCGACTCCTCTTAATACTAGCTCCATGGTTAAAACGCACGGTCATAGAAAAAAATATTTACTATTACAATTTTTGCAATACAACTTATGACGAATTATATCCGGTGATGACATTTTAAAGGATCACTTATATTAGAACTAGAATCCTCACTAAATTTATGAGCAAACTAATTTAAAGTCTTACTAACTATTTGTGGAATAATTTTAATTATTGACACTTACACTTTGACTTTAACCACGATACACAAACAAACTTTAACAAGCAGATGCTAGATTCACACCAGCCGATGTATGATTGATTTTGTATATTTTCATTTTCAATGACTTAAAAGTTGGTATAGGTACTGGGATATTTTATAATATTTATCGACATTGAAGGATAAATGTTGGACTGAAATGTGATTTATAATATTTCAAACTATTCCATTCTATTTTCCTTATGTGAAAAGTCTCACAGTTCTCACGACCGGAGCGACTAGATGCGCGGGTCAGTTGCACAGAAACATTGTGCCTTATACCGCCTATACTTCAACCCGTCTCTTTTATTATTTTGCCCATGGTTTGGCTGTGGAAATTATCAATTGTAGACCTAGGGTTCGAGTTCTGGACACGGTGACGATTTTTATTTGTTATTTTATGACATTTGTATGTGAATAACCTTCAATATAGTTTCTACTATCCTCAAACACACCATTCAGGACAGATGACTTTGACAGGTCGGCTTCGAAAAAACAATTGGGTATAGGGAACATTCCACGAAAAATATTCTTAAGGATCTCGAATGCAAAAACATACAGGGCGATCCATTCGAAATCACAAAGTTCATTATTATTCCGGAAAAGGAAAGATCTGACAACAATGTAAATACCACCATAAAATCGGCCATAAAAGAATATTCTTGCACACCAAAATCTATAAAAATCGTGAGATCCGTTTCCGAGTTAATTGAGGTGTTCCATACCTACTTAAATCTCACTCTAATATAGTATATTAAGTATTAAGAACGGTAAGTGTTGTTTGCCTTAACGTTCGAGAGGCTTATACCATTTTTTGTCAAATTTTTTCTGTTGTGTCAGTTAGGGATAAAAAAATTAATTTTTACTTATTTTTTCTTGACAACGGTAGCTGGAACGCTACCGAAACGTTGGAATAAAGAATTCAAAAATATTGTGGTTTAATTTCCCAAGAAAATAAAAAAAGAATGAATAATATACCACAAGGAACATACAGAAGATATATAGAAACAAATTTCGAATAAAATAATTTCAATTTCTTCGAAATGAACGAAATGTCAAAAGTGACATTTATACTTCTCGATCGGTTTTTGGTGAAATTGTTTTTATGCTATTTATCACTTTTTATATTGTTTTGTTCGGTTCTGTTCATAAAAAGATATAAATCTTATTTTTTCTGTTCCTTCCGTATGTAATGATTGTAGTAATATATTATTGAGGACCACTTAAATGCATGTAGCGCTATGACGTCGGTAAGTGATTTACTTACCGACGTGTTAGACTTGGAAACCAGTAAACACAACCTACTGTCACTAGTCGGTTAAACCTTTGAGCTCGAAAAAGAGTATACTTCAACAGATTTCAGCACCGACAAATTTTTTTTCATGAATCTTTCCGGATATGACAAGCTAACAAAAGCGATGTTTAAAAATCTGGGTAAAAAAGGAAAGGGTCTTCTACTAGATATAATCAATACGGCATGGGGTGGAGAACAAATAACTGCAGATTTATAAAACGGAGAACGAGCTTAATTCCAACAATTACAGAGGAATAACTTCACTTAGCGCGGCTTATGAAAGACAAGAAACTGAGACCACATAAGGAAAGTACACTGAAATAATCACAAAGTGGTTTAAGAAAAGGAAAAAGTACATATACAAGATCAGTAAGTAATTTCCTAAAACGTAGGAAGTTACTTAATTTCGAGAACACAAAAATAATTATTATCATGTTATATTTTTATCTTCGTGAAATATACAAGATACAATCAACCTAAAACCATAATCTAATCTATTAACCACTGATGTGTCACAGTTCACGACTACGTAATTAATATTTCGATTCATCACCCAACCACAATTTTAGATACACTCCAGAAAAATTAGCTTTCAATTGTTAAATATATACTTAAGACAAACTTGTCAAAATCACACATATATTTTGTCAACAAGTATACCTACCGCTATGGGGAATTGATAATTTTGAATACTTGGCACAGAGATGATTAGCTATTTTTTTTGATTATTTTTTTCACTTGTCAAAATCTGACATTTTGATGGTTTTAACCAATAGCAATACATTTTTCTAGTCGATCATTCGATATTATACTGATTATTTTTTTCGTATCATTTTCAACCAATCAGAACGTTCCATTTGTTGGATAACAGGTGCACAGTAATACAAACTCAGACGATACGAAAACTTAATATTAATATTAATCAAAACAGCTCGCTACTTAGTATTATATCGAACATTAAAATTCAACTAACTAACATTGACATTTTATTTTATCAACTGACAACAACTGTCATACCATGGTTACACCAAACCTAAGGCACCTGATTATTGATTATTTTCAACATTCTCCCTCAATAAAAGGGTGCCAACAATTTCACAAATACAAAAAATATGAAAAACAACATTATGTGATACTTTTCATATCATATCCAGTTTTTCACATAAATACTTGTGTCATTTAGTACCTAACGATTTTGTCAGAATATCTACTACCAGTTCTTGAGATGGCATGTGCAACAATTTAATTTCATTATTCTTTACACACTCACGAATAAAATGATATTTAACATGTATATGTTTAGTGCGCTTATGAAAACTAGGATTCTCTGACAACATCAAGGCACTCTGATTATCGTTGTAAATAGTGACGGGCATCTTCATATTTAGGAAATTACAGTTATTGTTATAACCAAAAAGTTCACAATATAAAGATTTTATATATAAAGACTCTTTCACTGCCTTACAAATACCTATATATTCAGCTTCAGTTGAACTTAAAGCTACAGTTCTTTGCTTATGGCATTCCCATGATATAGGCCCTCCAGCTAAAGAAAAAATATAACCATAAAATGACTTCCGATCTGAGATGTCATTACCCCAATCAGAGTCAACTAAACCACTTACAGGACTATTTGATTTTTTGAAAGTGATACCTACATCTTTCGTACCTTTCAGATACTTAAGCAATCTTTTAGCACTCAACCAATGCTCTTTTGAATGGTTAATATTAAATTGACTTAGATATGATACTGAAAACGTAATATCAGGTCTTGTACATACTGACAGATACATAACTGACCCAATTAACTGTTGAAAAGGAGCATCATAAAATACTTCATTAAGTTTAAAAGTTTGCTTTGGTTCCAAGGGAGTACCGACTGTATTACAGTCTAACATTTGAAACTTATTTAAAATTTTATCAATGTATTGTTCCTGAGATAACTTTAACTCACCCTTAGTGCGGTTTCTCTCAACTTTTATACCTAATATGTGTGACATTGGTCCAAGATCTTTTACACGAAAATGTTTATTCAACTCAATTTTTAATGAATTGGCCTCATCAAGATTATTGTAAAAGATAAAGAAATCATCTACGTAAAGTGCAACTATAACTTTAGAATTTCCAATATTTTTGAAGAAAATACAAGGCTCTATATTTGATTGGTTAAATTTCAAATCAACAAGCACATTACGAGCTTTTTCATACCATAATCTTGATGATTGTTTCAACCCATAAACAGCCTTTTTGAGTAAGCACACTTTACTTTCTGACCCTGGTTCTTCAAAACCTTCTGGCTGACTCATGTAAATTTGTTCATCAATGTCACCCTTCAGAAACGCTGTCTCCACATCTAAATGATCTGCTTCCAAGTTTAATTCAGTAGCCATTGCAAGAAGTAATCTTAAATTACTGAACCGGATTACTGGAGAAAACGTCTCTGAATAATCTATGCCATATTTCTGGGTAAAACCCTTGGCAACCAGCCTAGCCTTATATGTAGCTATATCTCCATTTTGATTTAACTTGGTTTTAAAAACCCATTTATTTTTTACAATATTTTTATTACTTGGTTTGTCAACCAATTCCCAAGCATTGTTAAATTTAAACGCATCTAATTCCTTTTTAATAGCATGCTTCCATTCAGCACTTCTTGTGCTCAGCATTGCTTCAGAAAGAGTTGATGGTTCTAAGTCATTTGATATAGCTAACATACTTGCTAACATGGCAAAATTTGAATTATCAGATACATCATTATCATTATCTAGTAAATAATCATCTAAAAATTTTGGCTTACATCTATTATTGCGCTTTGGATACCTAGATTCACAATCACTTTTACGAATATTTACTTCGGAATCACTATTTTCCGAACTATTCTCACTAGCACTCACTACCACAGCTCTTTTATCCTCTTCACTGGATTCACCAAATTCTGAAGGTGATGGTGAGCTGGAGTTTTCATCCACTAAGGTTGAACTATCAGATATCTCGATTGAATCATCCTTAGTACTGACACTAAGTGGAAAGGAAATGCTCAACTTAGCAGGATGCAAACTTTCTGGAAATTTTTCTTCTAGAAACACAACATCTCTTGCTATTTTTAGATTGTGATTGTCAAGATCCAATAATCTATATCCAATACTGGCTTCAGAATATCCAACGAAAATATACTCTTTGCTCTTTTCATCTAGTTTTCTCCTTTTTATATCTGGTATATGGACAAAGGCACTACATCCAAACACTAAGATGGCTAAGATCTACTTTCTTTCCAGTCCACTTTTCCTCTGGCGTTGCACCACGTATTTTCTTCGTAGGTGAACGGTTTAAAAGATAAACTGCAGTGTTTACTGCTTCTGCCCACATTTGTTTCTGGCTATTTGATTCTATAAGCAAAGAACGTACCTTTTCAAGAATTGAACGATTGTACCTCTCTGCCACACCATTTTGTTCTGGACTATAGGGTACAGTTAGCTCATGCTTGATTCCTTTATCTTTGAGAAAAGCATCTAACGTTTTATTGCAATACTCACCCCCATTATCAGTCCTTAGTACTTTTATTTTTCGTTCAGTTTGATTTTCTACCATAAAACAAAATTCTTTGAAAACAGCAGGAACTTCATCTTTCGATTTAAGAAAATAACAAAAAAATTTTCTTGTTTGGTCATCAATGAGAGAGAAAATATATCTTTTACCTCCCCATGATTCTACTTCCATTGGTCCAACTAAATCAGAATGAATTAGGTCAAGTTTATTTTTTACAACTTCTTTATTCTTTCTGTGAGGAAATGGTTTTCTTGATTGTTTTCCTTTAATGCAACTTTCACAGTATTCAGGAACATTATTTTCTTTGTACACCATTCCTGTTGCTAGACTTGTTTTTAGTAGACTCATACTGTAGTGATTGAGATGACCTAGTCGCTTGTGCCATAGCATATGAGAAGTGGTTGCTTTCGCTATGTTTACCTGCTCCGAAAAAATATCCAGTTTATACAACCCATCAATATTACTGGCTGTTGCTACGGGTTCTCCCTTAATAGAACACTTCTCCTGTTCAATAATTTTGCAGCCTTCAGTGTCAAAACATACACTGTAACCTTTGGACACCATTGAGTTTACTGACAGAAGATTAACTGAAAGATCTGGAACATACTTGATATCAACAATGCTCCTTTCAGTTCCATCTTGTTTTAGCTTGACAATACTATTGCCAGTACCACTAACGAACAGGTTGTTATTATTTGCTATGGAAATTTCTTGTCCAGAATTTTTATTTGACAATTCCATCAAAATATCACTGTTACCTGTCATATGAGACGATGCGCCACTATCAATGTACCAAACATTATTCTTCATATTTACACCTAATGCAGCAGCAAACAAGGCTTTATTTCCAGCTCGTTTATCAATTTGTTTGTTTTTATTTTTATTTGGTGTCACATCCTTTTTGTCATGTGCTTGGGGACATTGATTTTTGTAATGCCCTTTTTGCTTACAACACCAGCACCATGGAGATTTCTTAAACTTATTATATTTCACAGCTAGAGCAGACTCACCTCCATGTCTTCCATCTTGCCACTTTTTATCTTGTAGCAATTTCGTTTTCACAAAATCAGTTATGTCTACACCAGAATTTTCAAGCGCCATTACCATGGGTTCATAATCTTCAGTGAGCCCTTGTAACATTATCACACCAAGAAATTCATCATCAATGGGTTTTCCAATTGACATTAGTTGCTGGGAGAGGCCCATTATTTGATTCACATAATCTTCCATGTTATCAAAGTTTTCAAGCTTTATTGAGCATAAACTTCTCAATAACCTCAACCTTCGATGTAGCCCTTTATCTTCAAAAGCTTTTTCAAGTGCTGTCCATGCCTCACTTGCGGTTTTGGCTTGCATTACGTGTGGGTACGTAGATTTATCTAATGATAATATTATTTTTGACAACGCCTTTTCTTCACGTCGTGCATTTGCCGCAATATCTGCATCTGACGATGTAACTGCTACTTGTCTAGAAATGCAATTCCACAATCCATCTAGTTTCAATAAAGCAGTCACTTGAAATTCCCATTCTGAATAGTTTTCTCGTCCTTTTAGTTTTTCAATACTTGCTGCCATACTCGATTCACCCGCCATATTTTTTGCAACGGTTTTCGTAGCAGCTCGATAGAAAAAACGTAAAATTTACTATATTTTATTATTTACAGGAACTCTGGGCCCATAACCTGTTGGATAACAGGTGCACAGTAATACAAACTCAGACGATACGAAAACTTTAATCAAAACAGCTCGCTACTTAGTATTATATCGAACATTAAAATTCAACTAACTAACATTGAAATTTTATTTTATCAACTGACAACAACTGTCATAC
This sequence comes from Galerucella tenella, assembly GCA_910591685.1. NCBI lineage: Eukaryota > Metazoa > Arthropoda > Insecta > Coleoptera > Chrysomelidae > Galerucella > Galerucella tenella. Next base: position 4,813 of record CAJUYH010007331.1, on the reverse strand, counting down.
CATGGTTACACTAAACCTAAGGCACCTGATTATTGATTATTTTCAACACCATTTAGTTAAGTTACCTCGTATAATTTCGATAATATTTGATTATACATAGAGCAGCTCTACTAATCAAAAATTTTACAAGTGATTATACATAAAGTAGCTCTACCAATCGAAAATTTTACAATACTTTAATTTCCATGGTAACCACATCGACATCAATGTACAACAACACACAAGCTAACATTACCGTCAAATTCTGACGTTTTTCAAAAATGAGTCGATTTGAATTGTAATTTCCATTTTTTCCAATTTGTATCTAAATTAATGAATTGTTTATATTTACTTAACAGATAATAGTATCAAATACAATACGTACTACAAAATAAATACGGTTATACACCTCAAACTTCCTGTATAAATAAAATTCGTGTCAGTTTGACAGAATAATTCTCCCGCTTCTCGGTTGGATTATTTAAACTGTCAAACTGACACTCTTTGTAATTATGCAACAAGTTAAGACATAACTTATTTTCAAATAGATGGAATGTTAGGTTCTCAGTAGCATTTCGTGTGCTTTGAACACCTGTGTGTTTGTGGAGCTATCCTAAGGGCACCCGGGCAGATATCAGGTGAGGAAGATGACTAAAAATAAGAGCTACTTCACTTAAATTTAAATGTCTGAATTTTATATATGTTTTGTAGAATAATGTTTTAGAGTTGTATCATAAGTGTCAGACACTTTCCATGGGCCAAAACTTTTGTCAGACGCCTTAAAGTTGCAAAAGAATGGATTAGCTTCATTTATTTTCACATGTCTGACTTTCAAATAGGTTATCATGGCAACTATTACTAAGTTATATGTGCTCCAACAGATTCGAACTATACTGAATACAATACGTTTACGGAGCTTGTGGAGCTTTAAAGCGTTTGACAAAAGTTTTGGTCCATGGAAAGTGTCCGACACTTATGATACTACTTTAGAAAATTATTCTACAAAACATATATAAAAATCAGACATTCAAATTTAAGTAAAGTAACTCTTATTTTTAGTCATCTTTCTCACCTGATATCTGCCCAGGTGCCCTTGGGATGGCTCCACAAACACACAGGTGTTCAAAGCACACGGGATGCTACTGAGAACCTAACATTTCATCTATTTGAAAATAAGTTATGTCTTATCGCTCTGGGATCATGGACTATAACCTAATTATTTTGAAGTACTTATTTTTTTTAAAGAAGCCGTCCCTTCGCCGGCTCCACCTCAGCCTCCTGAGGGTCTATTCTCAAACAGTGACATTTTTTGTCGCATGCGAGATTATACTTTTGTCAAATAAGGATGTATACAAAAAAGTAAAATCTCGCATGCGACAAGAAATGTCACTGTTTGAGAATAGACCCCCTGGGCTTATTGTGGATACCCCTAGTGTTCTGACTGACTTCAGCCAATCCGTTCCAAGTATTAGCTCATACAAGTTCTTTGCTGGTTGGTTGTAGAAGTCTTCTGGAGTCATTTAGGTTCTGCCATACAGTTTCTGCCTTCTGAGGTCCAGCGACTCACCGTTGCATAGTATATGCAGAGCTGTTTTGGTATCCTTTTTGCATCTTCTGTATGTAAGGTCTCCGTTATACAGCCCCATTTTGTTTAGGTGCTCCTTTGTGGGAAAGTGTTCCGTAACTAGCCCCGTTATGGTGCGTAGTTTGTTCCTGCTCATCGAGAGCAGTTCTTTCGCTACTTTTTCTGATGGTTCTTTTATGAATTTCTTCCCATATATTAGCCTGGGCGTATTCTTCCAGTGTCTATTGTGTTGTTATTTCACCCACCCTTTTAAGCATGACCTCGCTAAGCATCTGGAGATGCCCACAGCAGGTTCGGGTCCGTTCATCAGAGTTGACGCTCTTGCGAGTTCATAAGTTTTTCAATGCCAGCGATTCCTTTGTGACCTGGAGCGCTATTCTGTACGCGGCATTGACAGTCGTAGGTATCGGTATGTTAACAACAGCCATCGGTTGCGCGGCCGACGGGACTAATATGACGCTATTCTGTATGCCACGGTTTTCGACGATCGGAATTGCAACCAAAAATTATCGGCATAGATGTGACGTCACTCGATTCGGTACATGTGGCCAATGAGCGATGAGGGAAACTGTCAAATTTGTAAACAAACCAAGGTGCACGTTGAAGATTAGAGCAAATTATCCCTTGTGATATTACCCAATAAAGGATAAAGAAGAAGAAGATTAGAGGTTATATTTTGGTTTCGTTGGAAGGTAGGGTCATATAATTAGATAATAGATAGTGTTAGTGACATATCTTTTATCTGTTATCATGAACGATATAATTCATGTTTATATTAACATTAACAACCTCAAAAAGTCGAAATTTAGAGTCAACTAGCATTGAAGAATTGATCTAGCGTTAACATTTATATCTCTTTTTTTAAAGTCTCAAAGATAGGATAAGTACAGATATTAATTATTTTAAAGGAGTTTCTTGTTCTATCAAAACTGAGCGTTATAATACCGCTCAGAGGGATCATTTGATTCAGTACAAGGAGAGCCATCCAAATTTTGCTGCAGGAAAATTTTGTGGAAAAGATGGGAAGGACTTATAAAACACTAGATCAGACACTATACACAATACAGTTACTCTTCAAATATTAAAAATTCACTTGAATAATCCGCAATTCCAGCCAAACATCAATAAATAATGAAAATTTCCTTTCAACGAAAATCGATAACGGTTACCGTGGGGCTGATTAGATCACGGTAGACATACCGTTTTATATCGACTCGAATTCGCGATATCGGTCGCCGGTCGGTGAAAAGGTATACAGAATGCCGCACATGCGACTTACCGACGGCTGTCGATAACTGAGTCTTACCGATACCGATTTCTTTCCGAAACGAGTTAGAGAATAGCGCTCGGGACCCACTCCAGTGTTACACTGTTCCGAGTCGCCAGTCTTCTAAGTTCTTCCGCATTCCCATGCTAGCCGAGATGTCACCCTATAGCTCTGAAGTGCTTTAAGGACAGCTTGACTGTCACTATAGATCCTGATCTGCCTGTTGTTGTGGGCTCCCATATTATTTGCCCTTGCACATGCAAGTATTGCATGGACCTCTGCTTGAAATACCGAGGCGTATTGTCCTAGCGAGACGATTCCTTCATATTTGGTCGACTTGCTGTATATGCCCACTCCGGTGCCGAGCTCATTGTTTGATCCGTCTGTATACCAGATCAGTTTATTCGCTCTACTGAGTGGTGGTGCGTTCTCTTCCTCAAGCTCCTTTCGATCTTTGATGACAATCTCGAAGTTCTTGCGAAAGATATATCTGGTGGTCATGTGGTCTGTTGGCATTTTGAAGATGTCGTCATCCACATGCCTTATGTAGGTCTGCGTGTTCTCTCCCATGTGCCACGTCATGGTCTGATGCTTTTTCCAGTCGGGTTAGTGCTGCCCATGCTTCGCACATTATGACACAATGTAACGAAGGAAGGTCTAGCATTGTCTCCAACGCCACTGTAGGAGTAGTCCTCATTGCCTTTGTAATGCCAATGCATGCAAGTCTTTGGAACTTGCCTAGTTTTAGCATAGCAGGGGATTGTCTGATTTTTGGCCACCATACCAGAGATACATACTATGTGATCCTGGGAATGACAACCATTTTGTATAGCCAGCGTATAGTATAACTAATGTTAATGTGATGACCTTGAATTGTATCACAAATTTTATGCTGGTTAATTTTAATCCACTATATTCATTTGAGTTACATTTGAAAAGCATTATTTCACAATATTCGAATTTATAAAACAATTTTATGCACGCCATTTGGCAGCTTTTTCCTTCAAAGGGATTAAAAATATGGGTCATCACATTAACAATATATACACTATACCATGCTAGGTCTAAGTCCCCATTTAGGAGTACTGGAGTACTTGACCAGTTCTTCGACTTCCCTGGTTGGTGGTAGTCTGGGGTCATCGTAAGAGGGATAGGCGATGCGGGAATTGCTTCTCTAGTCCCATTTCCTTGCCCCAGTGTGATGAGGACCGCCGCTAAGTCCCTGCAACAAAAATTCTTGAAGTACTTATAGTATTACTACTGATTATTCTCACCTCAAACTTCCTGCATAATTACAAATCGGGTCAGTTTGAAAGAATAATCCTCCCGCTTCGCGGTCGGATTATTTATACTGTCAAACTGACACTCTTTGTAATTATGCAACAAGTTATCGATATAATATAACCTGATTATTTTGAAGTACTTATATTATTTAAGATAAAAAGACGATGACGTTGCAAAACAAAATATTGTGATGTTGCCAAGCTGTAGTTTTTTCCTTTACTTAACGAAAACTAGAAAAGTCAATCTGATGTTAAATTGATAGTTCTTCTTTTTCATTGTTCCGTGCCTCGTAGGGCGTGAGTCAAAAATATTTATTTAAAAATAAAAGGCTTGATTAATTTAATATAAATATTTATTCATGAAAAACTATGGATAAGATACAGGAAACAGTAACCAATCATTCTATATTCGAATTAACATTCAATTATTTTACATAGAAGAGGGTTAAATGACGAGCTGTAGGTAGGTCCTTATACCTTATTCTGTGCTCTATAGAACCATCTTCAAGAGCACTGTAAGGGTTTACGCTAAAAGGAATCAATCACCATGCAAATTTAAATATCTATTATAATAAATATAGAATGAAGAATAATATATCGACTTCGGTAGCTGGCCACGATAGGTGTGCTTTTAGACTTTATATATATATATAACTGTAAGATGGGTGTGGAAAAGGTATAGGTATTTCAACCACTACG
>CAJUYH010007330.1:0-17821 GCA_910591685.1 Galerucella tenella | reverse complement strand
TTCATATATTTGTGTGAAATGTTTGTTATATGACACCACGCGTTTATCATACGATTTTCAAACACAACTGTCGAACTCATACCTCAACGATCGCAGCTAGCGATGACGTCTACTATACAACGTTTTCTGTCTGTGGGTTTACATACACACATCCACACATACACACACACACACACCATATATATCAATAGTCGATTATTCCAAGTGGTGATGCATCATCAATCGATAGGACGATATAAAGAGATAGTTATGAGAGAATGAGAGACAGAGTTCAATGAAGAAATATCCGGTTCGGAGTCGAGATCGTTAAATTTATTCCGTCGATTCTCGGATTTTTCTCTGCTACTTATCCATTCATTTCCATCTATATAATGTGGCGTCACGCGACGTGAAAAACCCTTAGACAATGTTGAAGTCTTGCATTTCGTTTGGTTTTTCTTCTTTCTTTTCCTCCTCTCGCAATATCGACCTCCATTCACTATACGATGAATAAAACAGAGAGAGAGCCGAAGAGGAAAAGTAATTGTCGGTCTCCCGGGCATTCTCGTGGGAGCGATTTCGATCGGAGGGAGTTGCACGAGTTACAAATACACTAGTGCGCGTGCTGCATTCAACCAAGAGCCAGCTGAAATTGCAGTGGGATATTTGTAGGGCGTGTGCCATGTGTACCAGAAAATCGGGACCAAAGTGTGGCGAAGCGTGCACGGGGATTTGCGGGGTACACGATGGCATATACATGTTTATATGTGTATAATCGGCCTGAACGAATTAACGAAATGTTATCGCTAGTCTTTTATTAATCTCTTGGGAAATCGTGTAGATTCACTGGTAACAAAATACATACGTTTTGTTCCGAATGTTGGGAAGAATAAAAGAGAATATTCGATGTTATTCAATACTTTATGACTCTATGAGAAAAAGAAAAAAGTGTCGGATGAAAAAGTTAGAATATTTCTAGAGCCTTTTACTGATGAAAAAGCAGATATAATTTAACAATAAAATGGGAAGTTGAAATGAAAAAAAAAAAACAAATGGACATTGGGGTGAAGAAGAAACTAACGAATCCCCAGTGAGCGTAGGAATCTTTTAGGTGAAAGGAGTCTATGGATGCGGTTAAGAAAGAAAAATAGCTCGAGTATACAGTAAAACCGCGATGGAACATTGCCAAAAATCTCTTTGGCGAGCAAAATCCTTTGGACAAATAAAAATAATACGATATGTGAAGATTTTCAACAATGCCCAAACTATTTTCTGTCCATCTATCACAATTGTCTGAGAATTTCTCACCCTTTTACTGCCGACTAAAATAAATTATTAAACAAAATGAATTCACTTAGTAATAATTATCAATAATTTATAATCATATTTGAAACATTTACTTTTCGAATCGGACAGTTATGAAATGTCGGTTTAAAATACGTGAGAAAAAAAGTGTTATTACATATCATACTCCACTTTGCTTGATTGTTGATACACAGTTAATCTTATGGCCTGTGACTTTATCGGAGTTTATTATTAAGATGGTTGGAAGTAGTTTATTTCTTTCTCCATTATCGTTTTTCTTCTTCTCTTATTTTCCTCGCTTCTCAAGCTCCTGATGCACGTGACTTGCTTCACGATTCAACTTGTGCTGGAGGTCCTTCGGCCCGTATAGGAAAATAATAAATATTGCCAGAATACTTTATATTAATCCACAGAATCAACACCTATTTTGGCATGACATGCGATCACCAGTAATTTTCTATGCTTGTTAATTCATCTCGGAGTAAAATGGAACTTTCTGATTAAGAAAATATTATTTTGTTTTTTTTTTCGCAAGTATTTTTCGAAGCCACTGACTTCGGTGTCAGATTTATCGCGGCTTTGTATTTGAATTCATGCTCAAAAGCTTTCATATGAAAGTTGACAGTTGGTGTATAGAAAACGAATGAAATTGCGAATCCACCAAGAAACTTGCAACCCTACACAATGATTCATTGTGTGTAGGCCATCACAATGTGTGCTTCACTCCCTTCCTCTAAGTTTAAGCATAAATAATGCCACAGAAAAGTATCGTAAAATTGTCGTCCAGAACATGCGCAACCGTATACCGTTTTGCTACAGTAGTGTGTTGCCCATCAGAAACTTTAACACAATACCTATGGAAAATTCAGCCAAGTTTCGTGTAAATGTCGTCGTCGATTTTAGAAACCTGGCAAAGAACAACTTGAATGACCGCGTCGCACTGTTGAACGCGCCTTGTCATGTCAACTTTACTTTTTAGTTCTTTATACTTATCTTGTGGTAGTTTACTAGAAGTTATGTACCGATTAGCAATTCTAAATAGGCAAAAACGCTTATTTTGTGATGGTAGAACTCACTTTTTTTGTTCATTCGAATTCGAATTTCTTAATTCTTTTATTCCACTTGGACGAGACTAAATTAAAGCATGGTTCGGTAGTTATGCCAATTACTACGTGGATATTACGCCGGCAGCAAAATGCGATCTCACATTTCCAACGACTCATCAGTATTCTAAGAGCAATGAAAGCAGAATAATTCTTCAGCAGCCAATGAGGAAAATATTCAGATATTGCTGCACGTTATTTCCCATTTTCTTTTGTTCATATTACAACTGAGTTAATAAGTTTTTCATCAATTTATACGGTAAAATATTTTGACGATTGTTGAGAATCCGCACTTCATTCGTTATCAGTTAGAAATTCATATAAGTTTGCTGTAGGCGGTACACATTTTGATGTGAATGCTGGAAAAACTTTTCTACTCTTATTAGATGAAAAAAATTGTAGCACTAGCCGTCTAATTCCAACTATGAATATCAGTAAAGGTTTTGCAACTTTTCCTCGATGTGTAAAAACTCAATATTTCATTAATGGATAGTTATCGGAATTTTGGACTTTTCAAACTCATTTCACATATTTAAATTGAACTATATATTTTGATGATTTAAAAAATACCGTCCGTTTATTTTTAATTCTATTTCAGAAATTACCTTTTTATTTTGAATAAGATAGTTTCAGATCAGGATTCGAAATCAGACGTTTCTCGATTACGCATCAAGTACTTTTACAAAACAAATTATTAAAATTAACGTGAATTATAAAAGTACGGACATATCAAATCAGTCATTCATCATCACATAATATGGATATATTGTCAGAACGATTATTGGTACAAACATAGAATGTATTTAAGATCTTTTATGAAACGATTTTAAATACCCCTGTAACTCACTAACTAGTAATCATGATCCAATTTAGTGAGCGGGCACCAGGCGGTCGTGTCATCTAATCGCGTTCACGACGGTTTAATCCTTTGATCGTGAATGTTATACGCAACTCAACACCATAGGCGTCACCAGCTTTCCGCGAGAGATTACATAATTTGCATGCAGCTGACGTTGGCGTTGCTGAGAAGCTGAGCATACGACAAGTCTCTCTCGGATTCACTGATTGAATTTTGAATTATTCTCTCAACTCTATATGTTCAAACAAAGCCCTTTCCTTCCTAATTCTCACTTATATTAGATCGCAAACGTTTTCGAATAGAATACAATTTACATTGCTACATGTTTAATATACGTACATTTAGAGATTTTATTGTTGAAGCTCTTTACAATTGTGAGTTTATTAATGGAATCCATAATAACTTTAATTATATATTGTTGTGACGATTGAAATCGAAGTTTTAAAATGAAATTGTAAAATTTTTAAGTTGTTGGAATAATAATAAAGGCATTAATTGAGATCCAGTACGAATGGAGTACGGAATTGTGATGCAGATATTTTGATGATTGCATATCACTGCGAAAGATTTCAGCAATCAAAGTCAAACGAGAAATTAATGTTTTGCTTTATGAAAATTAACATCAATTCAACCCGGAGTGGGTATATAAGTTCATGATTCTACCTAATTTTCATTATTCTGTTCATGCAATGCTGCAATGAATTTAGCGGAAAAATATATTTGGTGTTTTTACTCTATACATATTTTTGCCAACGTTGAACTATAAACTTTTCAATCGTATCAGCAATTATTGCGGTCATTCAAAATTTAATACTGTTTTCGATATTATGTCCCATTAAATTAAAGTGAACCGTGTCATCCATAAATAATCCACTTGATTTCAATTTATATTGCCGCTGAAATATTGAATCTACATCAATATACTATTTATGCACGAGATCGAAATGCCAGTAAATAATGCCATGTAATTGCTATTGATCGCATCAATGTTTATGTAATGATGATGAAAGGCTGAAGACTACTCCGTATTGATCAACAATGATCATTAACACGACATTATCTACGTTTAATCGAACTAATGGTTAATTTATAATACTAGCATATCAGTGGAGCTTTCAGAATTGCTTGTCAAATTATTCACATAAAAGTGAACGTCAATCCCATAAAATGTATCGAAATTTCATCTTATCACAAAGCAGTGAATTATGTAATATAATGTTGAACTTTAGTTTGCAAACAGAGTTAACTGTTTTGATAGTAATAAAAAAATGATATTCTGGAAACTACTTCCGTCATATAGATGTCAGTATTTGAGAGTCCCAAGAGAATGTCCACTAACCATCTATGGATCTGGAGCTCTACACGGCCACTTACATATTGATTTACAATTTTGCCAATACCTTACCGTTCTCACCATTGTTTTCATTAGTTTACTTCGATAGAGTTATAAGCTGTCCACAATTTTCGATCAAATTCGTAAGCAGCATTCATATACAACTTCGTAAATTAATAATGGGCTATGAACAACAAATAAGATGGACTATCAAAACTGCTATACATTTATGGCTTAATATTTCAAAGCTTTTATCACTGACTTCTGGCTACCAAACTTGTAGTTTTATAGTTGACATAGTAATGGGCCAATAAATATTTATCTGTTTGTCTTAATTTTTGTAAGTATACTACAATGGTAACGATAAATGTTGATCTCAATTTTATCTGAAGTTCATTGTGATAAAATAGTTGAAATTCATCAAACATTAGTGAATTGTCTCATAACAAGACGAAAAATTCCATTTGAATAGTTATAAATTGTCCATAGTAAATTCACATGGATCGCAAACGTCTTTATAAAATAGCAGGAACACTTCAGAAAGCTAGCAATATTCGCAGACATTCATTCACTTTATACGACAATTTCCACTCGTATACATACCGTATATATCACCATTTTCTTCTTGTATAGTGTGTGAATAATGGAAAGTATATACAAGACAAGAAAATGCTTTAACGAAGACTTTACAGCAATGTCATTTTTCCGAAGAATTCATATGCTACACCAGAGAAGTGGCTTTTACCTCTGTACATCTTCTTTTCATTTTAGAACCAGTAGACTATATTTTTGAACTTCGTACTAACAAAAACGACTGAGGGGAGAAATTTACAGTCCTGATATTAAAAATATATATATTGGAAGATTGGAAAAAAACTGTTTGAATACACGGATTCTCAACCTTCTTGAAATTGATATACAAGCATCATTGTAATCCTTCAGAAAATAATTCATCAATATCAATTGGATGCGTCGCCAGCAAGACTAGACAATACCATAAACGACATCATAACCATGAATATAAATGGCCAATACCAAAATGACATCAACAAAGTTAAAGCATCGGAATCCAGTTGAATGTGCAATTACATTGTCAAAATGATGTTGATAGACAGTACACTCGTATACATAGTTACGCGAATAGAACTGTATTTGAGACAGATAAGAATCGATTGAAAATAACAAATTATTTAAATACGATCATATAAAAAGAAAATGTGAAAATTATGTGATTTCACATATCTTGATTCATTTCAATTCTATCGGGTAAACATCATCATTTACTCTTATTTCCAATAAATTTTTGTAATTCAAAAATGTTCAAGCTCGCAAAAATTGAATCATCCTTATACATAGGTATTAAATATGACAATGAAACTAATATCACGAATTGATAAGTTGTAATTATTCCCCATGACTGTTGAACGATTATATATTCCCACGCATCACCACAAAGTTTGTATGACGAGGTAGCAAAGCCAAAGTTTTGCCATGCAATTTCTCAAATAGTAGAGTGCTGCAAGACAGCAGTAGTAGCACAGACATTGGAATTCTGTTCTATTGGATTCTAACTAAATACAATTGTGTGTAGTTCTATTCTACTATACTCTCACAAACATATTGTAGCCTGAGGATAGGTGTGTACCAATTCGATACATACTACATCCACCAAACTAACTTAGATCATATAGTTCTAAAAGCGGAAGGAGGCAGACGGAATTGCGATGGAAGTGGTTGTGCTTTGAAAACAATATAAATTTCGTAACATTAATGCTATAACTTGCTTATTCAGCAATAGTTTCCAGTTGCTGGTCAATGTTTACTTTATTTCCGTTACGATTTCTTCAATCTCAATTCGTACAATCGAATGGCCGCCAGTTGTTAGACACTCATCTCGATCGTTTATATATGTATATGTATAATAACCAAGTAATAGCAACTGTCAATACGATCACATTCAAACTAAATAGATATCTTGTAAAACTAAAGTGACTTTCCGGATTTCGTCACTAATGTGATGTAGTTTATAAAACCAGCCAGACTGTTTCATTTGTTGAATTATACATCAGAGTAATTGTTGATAACCTCCAGTATTAATCACACACAATTCGAATTAGTATTAGCTGCAAGAAGAAAATTAATGCGTTGATGTGACTATACATTGATCATAGCGGTGCTATTCATATAGTTTATTTATAGCAGCACGTGCCCACTTACCGTCAAAGCACAGATAGGAAACGTCGATTTTACTACGTGTATATTACTGCATTGTTATTCAACCGGAAATGGCATTGAGTACTTACCTTGTTAAGTGCATCGTCAACCGGTCCAAAAGTGTCACGTGAGGGAGGGACTAACGACGTGACTCATAAGTAACGTGGTGTGGCCAAAATGGTATTTCAGTCACGTTTGTGGCACGCGCAGGATATAGTATTTGTTTCAATGTATTTATCATCAGGTTGACTATGTCGTATAAAGCAATTGACTCTGTGGTTTTCTCTATTTTTGCCGCAAATATGCATCAGTTTTATTTCACTGAATGTTCAGTTATTAATAATTTATAAATAATTAGAGTGGAGTTTGAAGCCGGTAAAGCTTTGAAAAAGTTTGAAGATTCAACGGCTCAATCTATCCTTCATATATTTAGGGCTTCTTTTTCTTTCTTCCTTTTTTTTTCTTCAATAACTTTCATGTAGTATCATGCACGTACCGATATGGATAAGAAACTGTCACCTCTAGGAGTGAAACACTTATCATCATCTTTATCAGGACATCCCTTCGTCTATTCCATCTATACTCAACGTTACATGTGTATTGCTGCCGCTGCTATTACTGCTACTACTACTACTACTACCACTGCTACTACTCCTACTCATTGACGTTGCGATGACACCGAGCGATATTTTTGGTGCAATTTGTAATAAGTAAGGCGACTATCTTACACACTTTTATACTTTTTTGTTGAAAACTTTTGTACCTTGGGGAAATATCTTTGCATTCGTACCGTACCTCTCGAGAAATATAATCATCATCGAAAGTTTAGTATTGAATTCCGATATATTGCTTCGAGGGAATTGGAGGACACGATTGGGTCCACGTACAATATTTTCAACTTGGACATTTATTATGTCAATATTAATATGATGAAGTTTTGAATTGTTTTTCTATTATATAAAAAATATTTTCATTATTTCTTAAAAATTTCAATTCAATTTTTAGTGCTTTTTATGAGTCCGTTGATCTCAGTACACAGAAATAAGGAATCGTAGAACGTTTTACATATATAAAATTATCGTGTATTTTTTATTGTTAATATAAATTTTACGAGTTGACATAGATGAGTCATAATAAATTTGGCTTCAAGGATTTCACGCATGTCTGTGAGGATTGTGCACATATATTGTGTATGTATTTTTCGATACTGTTTCATGGTAAGTAAGAGAAACGGATAACCAATACGAAATCGAGTATGGCTTCTATATAGAAGACGCGGATAGAGTCTGAGGTTTTTCCTAAAAATGAATCTATGTACATATATAAATTTGTGTGTACAGTTGTGACCCAATACAGTAACATTCCCTACGATATACCAATAACGTGGATTTGAAGCTTTTTAGTATCAAAATAAATTTCATGTGGATGTATACTTTGCCACGAGGATGTATATATTTCCGTAGGGTGAAGAGAAAAATTTGCGCTACTGTGGTACCCGCACTCTCATATCTATGTCCTTCGACTTTCTATCCTTATTCAATTCTATATATAACCAAGGGTTTTTCGATTCCATTCGATGCACATAAGGAATCTTGACTTATGCGTCATATGTCACACAGTTCGTGACTCATCGTCTTGGAGTAAGCGGAAACCGTTGAAAAATATATAGCGTGTAAAAATGGTCTCTGTATACATACACGAAGAGAATGGGGATGAAACGATATTATACCAAGTGTGCTGAAGTTGGTTCGACGAATGATTTCCGAATTCCTCACTCCTTGCGCCAAAGCAACTGAACAATATAAAACGTCACCATGATGCCTGAAGTGATGCCGTGAATTATTAACAAACGCCAATGCTCACGTTCACGAAGCTTTCATTCTTCTTATCCTTATCTTTTTTCTTCCCTTTTTTTTTGCTCTTCTATTTGGTATACGATGGCGCTTCTGCTATTCGCTAGACGATGAGCCCGAGGCTCATAGAATTCGATATACCAATGGGTAAACCACTCCACCGTAGAAACTTTGTTCCAGGTTAAATGTTGTGAAAAGATGAAGCGAAAAAGGAAGAGATGAAAGCAAGGGAGATCCAGTAAGAAATCTTCACAAAGTATCTCATCGATCTTCTATATTGTTAATAACTAAAATAAAAAATAAGAAAGTGCATTATCGCTAGTGACTCATCATAAAAGAGATACTATAAAAATTTTATTTTAATTCTAGTTTCGTTATAAAAAAATATAATAAGAGTAAATGAGAAGCTCTATCTCTCGGAAATTTTTAACCGTCGTAATTTCAATTATGAATGTGAAATATTCGGATAAAAGTTCAAGGTAAATTAAATTTCATAATCTTTATTCATCAGAAATGAGATGTTGTTTTAATCATGTTCATTATTATGATCTTATGATAGAACTATGGTTTGAATGCTGCATTATAAATTATTAGCAGAGCAAAAAAATATTGATATGTTTGCGATCCTAGCTACAGTTAATGAATAAGTAATGCAGAAACCATGTTAAAGTAGGTACACTGAAAGTCAACAGTTAGTAAACAATCAATAGCTCAATGTTTCATTAAAACATGCCTTTTGGTTCGGGTGACAATAATGTTTATACGATTTACTAATGTAACAATGAGCGGAATGGAAATTCATCATTTGAGGAATTTTTTTTCTGCAGGTGGCATTCTCACTTATCGTTATAGACAATACTCTTAGTCCGAAAATGTAGTTTTCATAGTTCACAGTAAACTAATCTAATTGTCAGAATAATAAAATTTGAAAGTAGTGCCACGTCGAATTTATGACAAATCATAATATTCAAGAGAATCGAACCCAATGCAATATTATTTGGAAGTAACTGAGTCTTGCCAGATGGTTTCCGATGTCTTATAGTCCGGCTTTTATTTGGTTTCTGTGAATAAAGTGTTTCTTTTCATTGTTGTTATTGCACAATATTGCCGTTTGCAATAGCAATAAATAACTGGGGTTTTTTCGTTTTCAACAGTTCCATATTTTCCATATATGAATGTATAAATATTAATGGTTATGTGCAATTGATTTTTTCACTTTCATAAACCATATATGACGTATACAATGACGGCATGTTTCTACACATTATTAACTGAAATTTTTGAGAACAAAAATTCGATATAGAAAAATAATTTAATCACTGTTTGTGGGTCATTGTAGTCTGTATGATGTTTCTAAATTTAAAAAAAAATATTGGACTTATACATGTTGAGTGTCATGTACCTATATATATTCGTATTGCTGACGGCTATGTGTTGAATGTGAAAAGCGCCTAATAAGTTTAGCAACTGTGCTCATTGTGATGTATTTCACGCAAACTTTAACACAAGTGATAATTCGCTACAAAGCTTATTCAATTTTCTCGTTTGCAGCGACCTCCTCTGTTGGTGCGCTTGTCGTCAACAACGGCTAGTTTCTCATCGTTTCTGTGTGTGTCTGCGTCCGCGTCATTGTTGGTTTATTGACTTGTAAAACATCAAGGAGGTAAGAGCACCAATTTCATTTCTATATCGGCAAAAATGGCAGCGTTTTATTTTTATTTATTCTCTTAACGTTCTGCGTTGCAATAATAAAATTCAATTCAACTTTTTCTCTCATTTTATTATTGTGTTGTTCCAATTTTTGAACTACTGTATACTTCTGTTATATTTTCTGTCACTATTGTATTTTATAATTGAAAAAAACACACTCGTTGGATTTTTATTATTTAAAATTTTTCAGATAACTTCATATTATCAATATTTTTCAGCTGTATTCAGAAAGGTTTATTTGATTGATGTGCGAAATCAGTATTGTATTTGAAAATGGCGGCTATTACTGGTGTCATACACATTTTTTTTTTCATTCTCCATCTCCCCTTGTTCCTGTTATAAAATTATCTTTTGGTAACAGTACTCACGACCATTTGTAGATTCAATGTGGCACACAGCACTTCACTTGCTGTAACTGCAATGCAATTTAGAAATTACTCTGTTTCCGTGGACGTAATAAATTGTAATATACAGTTACCGTTGACGCGATAACAAGTGCAGATCATGAGTTGCGACCATATACCTGTATACATACCTACATACATACATACATACATAAAAAAAGATGAAAGATGATGTAAGTGACAATTAAATTTTTCCCCATATTACTCTAAATACAATTACAATGCTACCATGTTTATATGTTCATATCTCAGCCCACAACTTTTATCATGGACACCGTGTCTCAATTGTCTCGGCATTATCGTGTTTTTACAGGATTCATGCAATGCCGCAATCAACAAACTGATCTGTATGCTATTTGAGTATTGCTATATCGTCACCACCATCTGTTTTGAATTAATATATTATTGTGCAAATACTTTTGCAAAGTTTATACTTATCAAAATTCCTGTATTTTTCAAATTTTTTATATCAAAAGTTTTGATGCATTGTCTAAAATATTATAATACGTAATGACAAGGTCCAATGAATAATATTCCTTAGATCTCTTGATCTATTTAATCGTCCATCGTTAAACATTTACTGACTAGCTAACCAAAAAGTACTAATTATTCATAATTGCATAAAAATAATTCGTGAATGTTTAATTGTTTTATTCGCGTTTATAATTAATTGTCAAAAGTTTCACGTTGTTAAAAACACATCGGAATTTGTTTATTTTACTTTGGAAAGTAGTAAAATGAATGGAGATAATTTTGAAGTTTATAGAGCGGAAGGTAGCTTAGAAATAGTTGATGGATCGAAGCTTGACTTAATAAAGATTTATGCAAAAGTAAACAGTACTCGTGATGCTGAAAATTTTCTATTTAGTAATACATTCATATTCAATTGGTTTGTTGATTTGAGAACGGGCGGTATATCGATTCGCAGAAGGTTCCAAATATAAAAGTGATTCCTTGAAATTTTTAATATCTTTTTGACAAGTGTATAATCGATTTCTATTGATCACATTAAAAGCAAAATTGATGTTGGTTGAAATTCTTACATATTCCATACTATGTATCCTGTATATCAAGCAGTCTATTCAATCTGTTTTTCTGCATATGGAATACAATAATTATCATCATCTCTCGTCATTGGTTTTAGTTTGTCTATAATATACATTATATTCCACCGTGCATCCTGGTGTTGAACTTATTACTTGTGAATAACATGAAATTGTTGACATTTACTAATGTATTATAAATATTTCCAAGTCGGAGAAGCGAAAGTTTAAATGAAAAAAAAAGAATGACTCCATGTATCAACAAAAATATCACGTTCTGATGTGCCTAATTGAAAATTAATTGTAAATTGTTAAGTCCAATCATCAGAATAACATCAATAATTCTCACTCAACATATATCAATAAATGTGAATTAATTTCGAATCATAAGAGTAATAATGGAATAAAAAATATATTTTGTATTAACCAAAAATAATTAATATTCCAAAATGCCGATATTGAATTACTCAAGTTTCTTTAAAAGTATCGAACAATAATCTCTCAACAATTTCCGATAAATAAATATCTAAATCAGAAATAATTATAATTCTATCACATTATACTGGATATTGATAACGAGTAAAGATCGATTCCAATATCGCTGTATATAAATAAATAATGTACTAAGTTCTCTAATATCACTCAATGATCCAATATAACCATTCGATCACAATTGACAGTTGAATTCACATCCAGAGCGCAATGAAACACACAAATACTTTCATTCTTGCATTGAATTCTCGTTGAAGGGAAGCTTCAATTATTTTCCTTTTTTTTTTGTTTTTGTTTTTTTTTTAACTTTATGGTAGTCTTGGTCAGAATTATTATTCCACATATTTTCTGTAGCATTTCAACTGATTACATCACTCATTATTTTTATATTCTTGTTTTTCAATTATAATGATGCGATTTTTCAAATTGCAACTAATTGGAATTATTGACAGCCAGTGGAGAATTAAATGGAAAAGCAAATGGGTTGTTTATAGGAGGAATGTATCTGAAAATGAAAAGCAATCGACCGAACGAATTTCCGGACAAAAAAGTGCCCTCTACATTCATTGAGTGCCACGATTCTCCTAGACGAGGGCGGGAGAGATGATATTTGCTACCTATACAACATCAGCACTTGTACCATATACATTTTACCGAGTGCAGCTATACACTTATTCGCATTTTGAACTTATCCATTGTCATGATAGAAATAATATCAGTGAGTGCACTCTATTAAAGAGCTATAGTATTTTTAATTGCTATATATATATATATCACTTCCGATACTGACAATTGGTAAAAAAATAATTAATATTCTGAATTATTACTCACCTTTTAATGCATAGCGGTGAGGGAAGGTACATATTGCATTAAGTTTTATAATATATTAGCTAAATATGTCAGGATCTCAATACTCGCCGTCATTTTTCATTCGGACGTTTGGTTTGACCATAATTTCCTAAGGGAGTTATTCCAGATGTTTTTTTTTCCTTTTCATGAATTCAATATTACTTTGCCGAAAGACTGAAATGGATTCGCCGTCGAAGATAAAGTGTGCGTAGATTCACCCAAATTGTAATTCATAGTTGCATTCAAGTCTCACCAGCCTCAATTTCTTGTATTTTTTACGTGTTATTCAAACAAACATATCTAATCAACCTCTCAAGTCTCATTTACAATCACATTAGTAATTGATAAAACAATTGATGCGTTTTTAACCAATTTACGTTTGAATAAGTAAACAGTTGTAATAGTAACAGAGAGGAATATGTTCGATATAAAAAAAAGTCTATATAATTTATACAGATATTTTTGTCATAAATTTGTATCTCAGACCACTCAAGTATTCTATGCTCAAATATTTCTGAAATCGTTCGATAAACTGTAAGAACTATGGAGTTTTGTTGTCAACATTTAATGTTGATTGGTGTAAAATAATTGGTGATAGGAAAAATGGTTGCGATTGACGTAGTGATGGTATGCTGCATCCGTATTTTAATACATGCAAGAGAATTAACTTCAACACCAAAATGTCTAATACTTGTCAGTCCATGACAGAGCATATTAATACTAGTTATTTTTCATCGTCGAGAGTGTGCAGGTGGGATGCACTGTGGCTTTCAATATCTGTACGCGTCAGGTCGCCATTAAAGTTTCTAGGATCGTAGTTTTCTATATTCATAGCTACCTCAAGTGTCGTCAGCTGATAGACCCCATGATTAATGATCTGCGGTACTTAAACGTGAAGAACTACAGTGTGATACTACATCTCAACATTCACAATTGATGATCTGGTGTTACTGGACATCAAAACTTGCGATGTGGTACGTTTTGAGAATAATGGATATGGCCTTCGGATGGTAGACTGCTGTTTACATTTCCATGCAATTATATTTATGTTTATTAAATGCAAGATTATTTTAAATAAAAGTCATTCACCAGCATGAGCAAACGAACCACACTCAGCTCTTAGTTAATATCTATTTGTTACACTTTATGTAGGATATTGTTGACATTGACCGATAACTTGTTGTCTGTTGATTCATATATAATTTTTTAGTAAAGTGTAGAATTCTAACAGAATCTATGTTTTCATCTGTTAATAATTATATAAATATTCATGGAGTGTTAGTCTTGATAAATGCATCGATTTCAATCAGTTGATGTGTCATTCTCTGCAATTTTTTACATATTCATTTCATCTGCACGGCAAATAGATTCAATCATTGATGAAGCTTATACATTCATATATAATGGCCTATTGTGAAAATGCTAACACACATTGAATAATCCTGAAGATAATATGTACATATGTATATCAATACGCATTTTCTCGTGAATTTTATATAGCAATCATGTAGTGGTTTCTTGCGTGACAGCTGAGAATATTCTCCAGCAATGCTGTTGTCATCGTGATCTCATTTATAATAAGAACGCATCGATTTTGTCAAGTGAAAATGGAAATGTGAAAAAGTTCATACATACAAATAAACTCGCAGTATGATATGATTAAAAATACGAAGGCATTGAATTTTTATATATGCGAGGGAGTGATATTATGAAGTTTTATTATTGGGTATCGAGCTAATTTCATTGATCATTCGACATACAACATTTCGAATACAATATATACAATTATATGTAGAGGTTTAATGATAACATTTGAATTGAAAAGAGAACGTTTTTTTATATTTCTATTTTTTTTCTCGCTCAAACATTCTTACGCGTTGCTTAGCAATATTAACTCATTTCCACGGCAAATTTACGATTGCACGGAATCACATGGGCGGACAGATAATCCCCGTGGCGGTTTACTGCCGATGATCCAAGAGTGAACGCGCGCGCACCAACTCTACTTATATACCACCGCCCGACATATCATGAATTTTCCAAAGTAGTAAGTCTTCTTTGCCGTCAACTTTACTTCCTTCCAGTTGTAAATCTAATGGGTTCCGCAGTCGTCGATATTCGTTGCACGAACTTAGTAGAAGAACAATGAGTTCTGTTCTTGTGCCAAATCAAAAAGAATAAAACGAAAGCAAAGTTCAATATATGAGCATTGCATTTGCTTATATTCTGCTTTGAATTAAATTCCCAAATTTCTTCATATTCCTTATGGGTTTTCTCTTACTTCAATAGCATATAAGTATAGCTGAAAGCTTCAAAAACCCTACTTTGTTGAACTTTTGTACGCAATTAAAAATTGGAAGTTTTTTTTATAAAATTAAATTTCATTTTCATATCTTTTATTGTTGAAAAATATGTATAGAGATGTCATATATAACATATATAGTTGCGAAAATTGACCAAAGCCCATAATAATTGTAAGCTGACTATCTGGCACTGCTCCAAGTGATTTTGAATCTATACATATATATATATATATATATATACTTCCAGGTGATGATAATAACCTGCGGCTAATCGTCGATATAACTTTGTTGGTGTTACATTCCAAAATCAGACGACCGCTACTGTTTGCATTCGATAATTGTACGGAATTGAACAAACTACTATACGGCAATATGTTCTATAAATTTCAAAAAATCGACATCACAATTATAGCATATTATGTATTTCATAATTAATAATAAAAATAATTGATGTGCGTAGTTGAATGAAATTGACGTCAAATTAAAAAGAAAATTCAGATATAGTACAGCGATTGCTCTTTTCATTCTTTCCTATGAAAATTAGAAATTCGTGAAATTTGTTTGTCACATTCACTTTATGCATTGCACAGAAATACAACAATAGTTAGAAAAGAGAAGACAGAGAAGTTCTCGTCACTATCTTTGAATTGAGGGATTGTGAAGGACGTCCAAAGGTATTCCAATTTCCACTTTCAAATTTCCGATAATTCGAATCCTTTTCAATTAGAAAATGATAAAAAAAATACTGAAAAAATCAGTTCATTTTAGATGACCTACAGAAATACGTGTATTGTGATCTTTCGAAAAGTCGTCTTGAAGTGATATATTTTCTCCACCATTAACAAATTATATTACTGTTGTAAGTTTGTTTGGGATGCAGTAATAAAAACTTTGATGGCAAACAGTTCGCTGACGTTAACTTTCGGGATTTCCTCCATTTGTTAATCACCCAAAATTTCCTACTGAACCACTTTAATATCTTGTTTCACAGATCGCATCGCATACAACAATTCGTTTAACAGCAAAATAAATAGAAAAACATGTCTTGTGAATAAGAAATGAATAGTATGAATTTTCCTCATTTCATTGGTGATTTTGAACCAAGTACTGTGTTGAACAGTATTTCCGATAAAATACATGAAAATGTCTTATACACATATTGTAAAGCGTATAAGTATCAACGATGATGTTGAGAGCATGTCTGCTAAGCACTAAGTGAATAGCACGACCTGCATATACACATACATATACTATGGAAGCGGATAGTTCGCCCTTATTACACCCTATGCTCCACTGCTGTTAAGGAGACTAAAAGATCAGAGAATAAAGACAAAATACAAAAGAAGAAGAAGAAGAAGAATACAGAGAAAATGGAGAAGTAGAAGTGGATGAAAACAAAGAAGAAGTAGGAAGGAAATATGTTAACGAGAGTGAGGAACAAACGGAGAGAGAAGAGACACTAAAGAGTATGTTTCTGCTCGTTGTGGTTAGATATGATTTTGTGGATAGTTGAGACAGAAAGGGACACAAGTGGTCGTTTCACCATTCTATTCTGGAACATCTTAAGCATCGGGAGGCGAAAGATATTTTTATTTCGTATAGATACCTGTATATGCATACATACATACGACATATATATGTATATTACCTTCCATTCGAAAGCGTTAAATGCATATTACATAAACCACGTTGATGTGGATTATTCAGTGCTTCTATTATTCAACACAGTCAATGGATACAAAGATGGATTGTATGTTGTGGCTCTACCTTGAAACGACGTAAAAAAATTAATTTTTCTTGTTTGTTATTTTGTATAACAGTAAATAATATATTGGGAAAATTGAATGGAAAAAATACGGACGTCATAAATTTTAAGATGGAAATATCCCTTATATATTGAATATATTACCATGAACGAAGATTCCTTGACGTCCAAGAAATATGACATAGCAATGAATTCATGCTGAAAATTAAAAAGAAGATGGTGAGATTAAAAAAAAATGCTGACTTCATTGAAATTTGCTGACCTGCCCTTATTCACTTTGAACAATATATGTCTCTCTCACAACAAGTAGACGATCAAATATTAAGCGGTACTTCATCTAGATATGTAAAAATCATAATTTTATTATTGATATGTTTATGGCTTTCTTTTCAAACAGCTCATGTAATGGATCATTCAAAATACCATTTCTGAAAACCTAATCAAGGTTTTAAAGATATTGCCATGTTTCTCTATATTGATATCACTGTTCAGGGAAATCAGCAAGTTCAGCCCGAAATGCTGCAAAATTCGAGATTCGACGTTATCAGAATGAAAATTATACATGCTAAATAAAATGGAATAAATGTCAAAATTGAATCTGCTCAATAT
>CAJUYH010007329.1:0-17821 GCA_910591685.1 Galerucella tenella | reverse complement strand
ATATTCTCTACCTCTTCCAATGGGTTTCATCCTACTATAATTTTTTTTCATTTTTTACCATTTTAAAAATTATCGACCCTGGTCTATTAAACTAATTTTGACGGAAAAATCAAATGAATACCAAAATTATTGAAATTATTTTTTTAAATTTAATTAATCAAATATCAACAATGGATTCTTATAGCAAGTGTTTGAAATGTGCTCCGTCTACTTCCTGACAGTAATACATCCCATTAGTAAACTCTTGTCGTACTCGTTCGAATGTGTCAGCTGAAATTGCATTGCATTCTTCAATAATTCTTTCTTCCAAAACGCCAATGCTGGTGCCGTAGAATAAACCTTGGATTTCAAGTACCCCCATAGAAAAAAATCTAATGGTGTCAGATCTGGTGACCGAGGTGGCCATTCTATAGGACCTCGCCGGCCGATCCATCTACCTCGATGTTCTTCATCCAGGTAACGTCTAACTGCACCATAATAATGTGTAGGAGCACCATCTTGTTGAAATGTTATTTCCAGATGGCCGAATTCATCTGGATTATCTTCCAGAATTTCAAGAATTAACGGCCCAATTGCATTTTGTAACATCTCCAGATACACTTCACCGCTTAAATTTGAATTTAGGAAAACAGGAACAACTATGTGGTTTCCCAAAATACCTGCCCAAACATTGACTTTTTCTGGAAATTGGGTATGTTGTTCACGAAAGGTGTGAGGATTTGTGTCACTCCAATACCTTACATTTTGTGTATTTCACATTCCCATTGAGGAAAAAAGTACTTCTGTCACTAAAAAAAATTGTTTTTGTGTAATGTGAGTTTTGACTAATTTTATTTGTCATAAATTCACAGAATTCTAGTCTTCTCTCGGGGTAGTCATCCGAAAGGTGGTGCACCATTTTTAACTTGTATGGATGAAATTTATTTTTAGCCAACACTCTCTGTACTGTACTTTTACTTACTTCACAGATAGACGCAACTTTAGTTGAAGAGGAAGTGGGCTCTACTACCATTTCAGCAACCATATAAATTTTTTTATCATCACTAAATGTTGGTCGACCAGATCGTTTGGCATCTTGAACACTATCTGTTGCTCCAAACTTATGAAGAAGCTCCCTCAAATAAGTTCTCGAGATAGGGCGATCTGGGTATCTCTCATTAAGAACGTTCCGCTTCATGGAGATACCTTCCAGATTCACCAATTATTAAGATAGCGGCTACTTTGTCGTACCATTTTGCCTATGTAAACCGTGAAACGTCTCGTTAAATACTAATAAAATTAAATATTCAAGCTATTTAGAAAAATTTTGCAAATTTTGCAAAAAGAGGCGGACTGAAAAATCTTCAATATTAAAATGTGAAATAATAATTTTGGTATTTATTCAATTTAAGGTGTCAAAATTAGTTTAAACCCAAACAAAATTGATATGGCTATGTAGCCAATGTCAATGCCTTTCAAACGAGATATCACTTGCCATAAGGTCCTATTTAAAATTATTTGCTAGAGTGGCACTGTGACGTCATATATCACTATTACGTCACCTGTTACCATTCGTAGAGAAGTTTACAACACTTTATTTCCACCCTCCAAATTTTATTAATGTGAGTGTAGCCGTTCAAAAGATACGAGGGGGGGAAGGGACTTTTGAATAGCACAGTATATCCAAGCAAAATAAAAACAAATTCCGATGTTATTTAAATGGGAAGTAAAAAAGCACGATTGATATTAAGGGTTCAAAATTTGACAAAATTTTTTTTTGTCATCTCACACGATATTTTCTAAGTAACTGAGATAAAAGTTTTTTTTGGCCAACTGGGGATGACGAAATTTCCAACTCAATATCTCGACGATAGAGATAATACTGACCGCGCCTGATTTCGATTTGAATAATCAATGTTATATTGATCCCAAGATTACAATGAAAGCGTGCCTGCCTGGTCCTTTGTCATCCAATTCCAGTGACCAGAGTTGATCTATGAATCGATATTATGTTGTCAACATACACTATTAATTATAACTTATGTTTTAGCGTTTGGAGAGAATCAACAGTGGAAATCAAGGGGTAAGCATTTTTTGTAATACCTGCTGAACTTAAATATTTCTCAGTATCTTAAAAGCAAGCATTTTTGAGAAGAAAACCCAAAAAATCTCTTGTGGTTCACAGGAGAGATGTAAATACTTTCCTGTTTGAAGTCCCAAATGATATTTATTCAATGATAATGAGAGTGGCACTTGAATTTACAGTAACTAAAAGTGACGATGAGAAGGTTTGTTATTTCGAGAAAGTTTTAAATTACATTGTAAGAAGATCTCACTTGACGAATTTTAATCCTCGCTTCTCTTCTTCATGCAATATCAAATTCGACCTGTCTGGATAAACTTGATTTCTTGAAAAAAAACTGCTAACTTTCTGAACTTTGAAATCTTGAAGGAGTACACTGGACACTCCATTAGGAGAAAGTCTGTCACTTTATTAGCGAATACTGTAGTTGATGTCTTATCTACCAAGCGACGCGAAGGATAGAAATCTGCACTATTGCGGAAAATTGCAAATAAAATTTTATACAATATAACGTAGGCAAATGTCTGCTGCAGTACTTCGAGAGTAACAGAAAACTTAGTTGAAGATGGAGAAATTATGGAGTCAGAACATTTTATACAAATTAAGAGAAAACAAAAAAACATGTATCCAATTTTTTTGGATAATATTCATAATTGTGATAATTGTACTATTAATATTCATATTTTATGGCAAAAGGTGGTAAGTTGACTCACAGCCAAACGTCAATGACAATCGATATCTTTTTGCTAATTGTGACTTACGTCCTTGAAAACAGTGTCAAAATGCGTTGTTTGCAATATATGAAAAAAAAAGCGACTTTTAAGACCTCTAAAACCTAATCCAACGGCATAACTACCCATATTTTCAATTGGCACTTATTGAAGAATCAATCCATTTTTCTTATGAAAATATTCAAAACGTGATATTTTCTATGCCAAATTGAATGGGAAGTATCAACCGGAATCAAAGTGTTCACTAAATTGGTGATTTATTAGGATTACTTCTAGTTTGATGATAATGCTGGATGGCAGGCTTTAACCCTGGAGTGGACGCGTCGGGTCCCTCCGGCCCAAGGAGACTTTAATATTGTTGATGCTACTGCCATAGAGGACATTGAGGTCTGTGCGCCTCAGTACCTTCAAGTTAGATTAGAATGTACGCTAATTAGTGGTTTCAGCGCTGTGAAGTGAATAGTATAGGTTCTAGGAGTGATATCGGTCTATTGGACCCAACGCGTCTGTTTGTGTAAGTTTTATTGTTGTGCACCAAAGTTATTCATATTATAAAATAGCTACACACAGGTACTAAAACTATTTTTTTCTTTAGAATAATATATCCTTACGTTAGAGAGAAAGTGAGTTGATTTCCTACCAAGAGAAATTAGACAATCTGCAGAGACATTTACTGGAACTGAAATGGTGATGCCAGTGTCACTAGTGGGAAATAAAAGTGGCAGATACGCATTCTGCAAAGATCGCAAAACGCGATACAAGTGCCGTATTTGTCAAAAATTCATTTGTTTAGAGCATACTGTATGTGTGTGCCAAGTTTGTGCAATGACATTTGCGGAATAACATTTCTACAGGGTGTTCAGTGCAACCTTACCAAAAAATATTGTTTATGTGAATCTTGGTTTCATTTTTTTTTAAAGAATCAAAATATTTTTGCTTGCAGTTTTTTATGTTCTTTTCTAACTACATTAAAACCACTTGATACAATTTTTTAAGAATATCTTTGATTTTGAGAAATATTAGGTTTTTGTTTTTGGGTATGTGGGACCCAACGCGTCCCTTCTTGTAAAATAATAACACGCGTCCACTCCAGGGTTAATAAATATCGAACAGTACAAAATATATTGTTTTCGAAATGACCAAAAATATGGAAAATAACGGGAATTTTAGTAGTAGTTTAGGTGTTATTCAAACTTCTTCATTGAGATGTGTTATCGGCGCTTTCAGAACGTCTCATTTCTTTGGTTTTCATCTCATTCGGACATAAAAGGAACCAAAGGAAGTCGATCAATTAGCTGTAGCCACAACATCTAGTGGAGGAGCACCATGAATCCAAAAAATTCCTTACACTGACCACATTGACACAATCAAAAAACATATATTCAATTCTTGGCAAGTGATATGGAATCATACAACATACAAACTGAAATATGTTGAGCCACAAGTTGAATTCTGTCTATTAATAGCAGAAAAACGAAGAGATCAGGTTGTCTCGAACCGCCTGCGTATAGGTCACACACTCCTTACGCACCAATATCTCCTCAACAAAAAACCAGCACCTGAATGTATAAACTGCCATACATCTTTCATCGTGAACCACGTAGCGGAGTGTCCTGAATTTCCAGACATAGGAGACAGTATAATTTAAGTGCGGTATTCAAGGATGTGCTTACCAAGTAATTTGTTCAAATATCTCAGAGACATCAATTTATATAACAAAATTTAGCTATATCCACAGAGCCAATAAAACTCACACTGCTTTGAACTCCAGAAAAAAAAATGTGAATTTGTTGGTTGTCTCGTTTTCTACGACGCGCTGTGTATATATTCTGCTAACTACTTTCAATTTGAAGAAGATGGATGAACAAATGTCATTTCGTAATCATATCAAACACTATCCTGCGTTTTTTTTTTATATTATTTTGTCATTTCAGGGTCTGGAAACATTCGATACTGGAGTGAAGAAGGTAAGACTATACATGAAACAATATTTTGGGAGTTTAAAAGAGTGATTGATCGTTTAACGAAAATGGCATGAGTATCTGGCCGCCTTTCAGATGAATCTATAGATACGGTATCCGCCAAAATAAACAGTACCGAAACAGAGAGTGCTGTCGAGTTGTTTATGTAATATGGATTTGTCATATTTGACTTAATTGTCATTAGTTGATGTATTAATAGTACGCTGCAGTTAAATTTGATTTAAAAATGGTTCTAACAACGGAAGAAAAAGTTTTTTTGGTAGAGCATTATTTTCGTTCATACGGAAAAGGTCGTAATGATGGTCCAAGCTTAGAACAGGTGTCAATAGAATATCAACAAAAATTCAATAAAGCAGCTCCTAGTAAAAGTGTGATGTTAGCTGTTGTTGAAAAATTTCGTCGCACTGGTAGTGTATTGTGTCAACGTAAAGGTTCTTCAGGTCGTTGAAAAACAGTATGCACTAACGAAAATGAAGGACGTGTTTTCAACCAAGTTGTGCAATCACCTCAAAGAAGTCTTGTAAGAACTGCATGTAAACTCAACATTAATGAAACGTCTTTACGTCGCATGTTCAAATCAATTGGTGGTTATCCATACCGTATTCAAGTTGGACAACGACTAAATGCTGCGGACAAACGTGCAAGAGAAATTTACTGTGTTCGCATGTTGAGTTTAATTTACGAAGATCCCGAATTTTTGAAAAACTTATGGTTTTCAGACGAGAGTCACGTTCATCTTAGCGGCTATATTAATCGAAAAACAACCAGATTCCTTGGATTTGAACGTCCTGATGTCATTGTAGAGAAACCACTCCACAGTCTTCGAGTTACCGTTTGGTGCGCGGTATCTGGTCATGGAATGATTGGTCCTTATTTCGTTGAAGATGATAATCAGAATCCACTTACTGTCAACCAAGAGCGTAATAGCGAGAAAATTATTATACCTTTTGTGAGAGATCTAAATAACTTTTGCCGTGCACGAAGCCTACAGTTTCGCACACAATAGTTCCAACAAGATGGTGCAACGAGCCATACTGCTGTGCGCACCTTAGACTTACTCCGTCAGCATTTCGATTATAGAATAATTTCTCGGGGAACAGACTTCGAATATCCTTCTCATTTACCTGATCTGACGCCACCTGAGGCATACATTTGGGGCATAATGAAGGACAAAATATTTCACTCGGAAAATCCGCCGGCGAATATTGCCGAACTACGGGAAAGAATACAAAATACTTTTCGGCAGTTACATCAACCACTTTTCATAAATATGTTTATTGACTTACAAAATCGATATGAAGATTGTTTGCGTCGAAATGGTGAACATTTTGAACACTTACATTACAGAAATTAAAAATTAATTTTCATTTTTATTTTCGGTACTGTTTATTTTGGCGGATACTGTATTTGGGCTGACACTCTGTAACTCGTATATTCAGAAAAAGAGATGAATAATAAGCAAGCAAAAATAATCGCTCAACTTGTTAAGCGGTACTCTATAAGCGAATCTCTATCGCCTCGGATATAGTTCGACAAGATAAGGGATGGTCAATCGGATAGAGAATAATCTACTAATAATTCAGAGAACATTATGCAAATTGGGCTAATTCAGGATAAAAATGAAAAAACAAGAAATTTCACATTTATTTGTTAGTTAGTATCCTAACATTTTGATTTATGACACTGTTCAAAGTATTTGCTTTGTGCATAATTAATAATATTGTTTTCCTTAATAGCTGTGGTCTGGAAAATACATTTTGTGTAGCTGTGCTGTTAATTTATCGGGTTTTGTTAAAAATGCTGCCAGTAAAAAGATTTCTTGTGAATAAATAAGAAAACATTGCAAGAATGCATGAAAATAGACTTAGAAAAAAGTATTACTAGATAATATTATTCAGGTATAATATTATTAGACATACCCTTTGACTAAACTAACACTGAAAAATTAAAATCAATAACAACAGCCACATAACCTTTTTTCTTTTTTATAAAATTGTAACCTAAAACTGCCCCAGGCTAGAGCACTCCACCTCAGGGAGTGGAATTCGGCACCAATTAAACTATTTTATACACTATCACTGGGATGGGGTGGGGTGTACAATTAATATTAAATTGGACGCCACCAGCTTTTTAATCGAACGAAGCAATTAAAACAAGAAGCAAAAGGTGGAAAGCTGGAAACACCTTGTAAAAAATTAAATTTACGTTACAAAAAAATGAAATGAATCTACTTTTTCCCGAACACGTTTATCCAATTCAATAATTATTGAATAATCAATACAAAGAATGAAATAATTATCTATTGAATTATTTGAAACAACATGAATTGAATATTTCAAAAATTAACGAAAATAATACCAATTGTAATTAACACGCCAAATCCAAATCTTACACACGCAATAAATAAGACGGAGGAACTTATCTTAAAGGGCTGAGGATGTTTGCAGCTCTTAGCGCGATGGCGGCAGTGGCGGTTATCTCTTCGGCAGACTGAGGACCTCGTGCACGGGACAGGAACGAACTTGAGATATCTTACTGGGAATTTGCCTTGAACTTGCCCTAAGTATGCCTAAAACTTGCCTTGAGAATGAAACTTGTCTTGAATAGAACTTGCCGTAAACTTCCTGGCTGCAGAGCTGCGGAAAAAAGAGAAAACAGGGATAAGGAACTAGAAAAGAAACATTAGGAAGGAACGAATAAATAGAACAGATCAGGTAAAAAAGGAGCTTATGCTATAGCGCATACAAAACCCGAACTCCACGTGTCAAAATACAACTTAACAGTGATCTGTTTTATTCTATTCGTTTTGTTCCTCAAATACACAAAAAATGCAAATCAGCAAATAAGCAATAAAAAAATAGATAGCTGTAAGCACTAAAAAATAACCTAGGGAAAATACAATAATTAACTTACCAGCCAGACAATAGAAATTGTTCACCAAAATTAAAAATAAACTATAATTACTGTTGCCTTCTGTGGCAGATAGAGGAAAAGAAAGAGTCCACTCGAAAAATAGAAATTTCGAACATCGACAGACATAAATGGAAGGGGAATTTGATAAAATGTTTTATTTCGGAGTGGCTAGTGCGACAATGAAACGGCATGATTAGAAATTTAGTAGAAATTTGGGAGGAAGTGACTAATGAGCCAGAAAATTCACTAAATGAAATAGTTTTTTAGACGAAAAACGTAACAGCTGAACTGCATGTTACAAAATAAAGATGAAAAATCTCACACATTGACACCAAATAATAATCAATATTCGGTGACATTGAGAAGAATAAGAAAAAAAATAATATGTCTCTTATAGAAAGACCCTTGAACTTTTCCCTTCGCTATCGCATCTTCGGTCATGTTCAGCTAGGCTCGGAAACGAACAAACTCAGTTAAAGAGTGCCAATCTTGGTGATCATTTTACCGACCACAAAGAAATGGACAATTATATCAGACATCTCTTCACATAGTCAACGACCATCTTCAACATGTAGATGGAAATTTCAGTTTTCCCATTAAATTGAAAGATATGAGGGTCAATTCTTTAAGAAGTGATTGAAAATTGATGGCGCCCCATTATTTTTGACAAAGTTCCTTTTATAAGAATTGTTCTAATCTATAAACAGTCAAGATAAGCGTTCAAATTTCAACAGGTATGCTGCCCAATTAAGCGTTCACAGAATAGTGAAACGGATTTTACTGTTTGTGCCCTTACTTCGTGAAATCTACTTATATCACTATTTTAAATGAAACTAACTGCTTCTGATTAATTCCTATAGGGTGTTCTGTTAAAAAATTCAAATATTCCATTGAATATATCTCCTCGAAACCTTTGAAAATAGTTGTCCCGTACCATAGGGTAACATTTGATATTAATGAACTTGTAAATTGTGATTTTTGACCAGAACTTCATATACCATCAATTTCCAAATATCACCAGTTTATGTATAATCGTTACGAAGATAAGAGGAAGGGAGGGACTTTTAAATAGCACCGTATGTAGAAATAAGCATATGTAGTTATCAAAATAATGTACGTGCAGTTTGTCTAACGAAATAAATCTTTGCGTATACGTATAGCCAGACAACTCCATTTAAAGGTGCTTTTAAATGGGCAAATATTATTAGTGCAATATGTATCTGCAAGACAGAGGCTGGCAGCACTGCCAGCAATGCAACAGCCAGACTGGGTATCGCATCAATAATACAATCGTAGTCGTGGTTAGTTGAAATAATACCCTTCTTGGTGTGCGTGATCGATTGTTAATCTCCTTCTATCACATCACGTAGGAAGAAATGGAAAGAAAGGCAGGTCTGTGATAAATCCTAAAAAAACTATCACAATAATGAACCGTTTGAATGTTTTACAAACTTTAACCCTAATCTTTGACTTACAAAAATTTTATTGGTTGATGTTTAGATTACGCTCAAGCTCAACCTATCAATCGAGAGTTTAAAATACTATGAAGGCGTTACTTTCATAGCGGCAATAAGTCTTACGTCTTTTTCTACTGTCACTCTAACAGTTCTTGTCAGGTGTGTACTTTGTTGCTTACGGTCGATTATTATTTATGAGAAGTGAATATTAATCTCATTGTTATATTTATCTAAATAATACAAAAATATGCCTAGATACACGAAAAAACATCAGCATTTTGAAATTCTGAAGTATTTTCAGTTAGAAAAAGAAGCTGGTAATTATCAATTTCATAGCCTTCTCGGCTTTGGCTTAATACGATCCTGATGATTTTATGTATCAAATTTAAGGTTAGCTATATGTCAAAATGGCAAATAAAATAACCGACATGCCGAAAACCCGGATATACGTCACAATCGATGACGCACACCAAGAAGGGTATTATTTCAACCATAATATATTATATCTAGGTAGAGAGAGCATTGGTTCAGTCATTTTTCACCGCGCTGCAAAAGCATGTAAGCGTTACATCATAGTGAACAATGCCAATACGCGGAACGCCATATAGCTACACATGTTTTGTGTTGCCTATGCATTTAATTGGTTGCAGCAAGAGTTGCCGGACGATCGCTTGGCCAGCGGAAATACTCTGCAATTCTACTTTGTTTTGGTGTTCGTTTATTGTTGTTGTTAAGGAAATTTTGGGGGTTACAGTATATAAAATGACTAATACTTGGTCGAATGAAAGGATAATTGAGTTATTATTGAAATACATTCACATCCTGAGTTATAGAATGTGGAAACCGGAGTCTATAAAGAAAGAAATGCTAAAAAAATGGATGGGCAGTTATGGCCGAAGAATTTGGTATATCAAGTGATGAGGCCTACAAGAAATTCAGGAACTTGAGAACTCATGCAAAGAATGAGGTGAAAAAGAAGAAAACCAGTAGTGCTGGCAGTAACTAGTGAAATTGTAGTTTTAACTTGTTATCAGGCATTTTAGCACGATTGTGTAGCCCATCTACAAAACAAATTATTTTCATTAATGGGCCATTGTGTCGCAAACAATATTGCCGAGATATATATGGCAGAGCCATATGCTACAATTGAAATATTGTCATGCTGGCTAAGAATAATGCCCGTTTAGAAGATGCCTAAAATAAATAAATAGTTGAAATTTGTGGAGTGTGGCAAATTCAAATTTTTTGATATAATATAATATATTATATAATATGATTCGAAGTCAGTATAATTTTTTTTCAGCTTATCGACAACGCAGAGATTAGGGTGAAAGGGGTAAGATTACAGCCAATTCCTTTTTTGATACGATACAGTTATTAGTAGTTCTGATCACTTTTTTGAATCGTTCGATATCATACTAACAACGATTTGAATTATCTTCTCTTGAACTAAAAGCAGCTGCTATAGTATTTCTGTTTTGCATTTATTTCAGCGACAAGGCAATTTGAAGACCGGAACAAAAGGGGTGAGTAAAATTTTCTTTTCTATGAGAGGGGATGAAAAGTGTTAACCAAATTTTGGTGAATTTTATAGAGAGTACACAGCATTGATAAGCTGTTGTGTCATTGAAATCATTATTATTCTCACCTATTTCAAGACAAATATAATGATAATTACAAATTTGAGTCAGCTGAAATCACAATAATAGGAAATACAAAACAGCAACCGATAAAAGCTCTGGATCGATCAGGAAAGGAGGCACTGGTAGAAGATTAACTGAGAAATAAAATGATAGAATGGAGAATGGAAAATTGCAGAATAGAAGACAGGCTCTTGAGGGAAAGAAAACAATAGTATGAAGGGAGCCGATCATTATTTAAAAAACACTGAAGTAGACAGGCGATACTAGCTAGAAATAGAAGAGATACTTGAAAAAGATAATGTAAGATATATCAAGACACAAAAATGCTTCAATGGGTTGGGCATATCACATGACGAAAACCAACAGAAATGAACAGAAAGCTTACATACTAGATTCCTTGAAGACAAAAAGACCGAGAAAATAATGCAAATGTTGTAGAGGGAGACGCAAAGGTAATGCAAATGAAAGAGTGGAAAATTATTAGTGAGGTTAAAATAAAGTGGAAAAAGATTAGATAATTAGACAAGACTGACAAAAGGCTTGATCATAATGATAATGATTAGCCGTATAATTTTTCAAATAACTACTTCCCACAAATTTTCATTATAAATCTTGAGGTATTAAACCATGTTGAGTTAATTGAGGATATCGTGGCATTGTGGCCTTGAGGGTTCGAATATACACCTAATTTGAATTCACATCAACCAAAATGTAAATTCCAACCAATGAATCGATTGCATCCAATTGTACTGTTATTTTGCTCAGGAAAGTGTTGAGATCCAGTCCATCCAACTCACGCAATACGTTTCAACGAATTTCTTGGAAGATGTTAATCTCATTCAATTGGAAACGTATATTTTCCTGAACTGTAAACATTTTCAGTAGTAATAACCCAAGGACATTGATAATTGTTCGAAAAAATCTTATGACAGATTTCGAAAGCTTGTTGCTTGGAAACAGACCGACGCCGTAGGCGGAGGTCTGTTGCCTACAAGCAACAAGCTTGAGAAAGTTGTCATAAAATTTTTGAGCATTTATCAATGTCCGAGGGTTATTCGGATAGAAATTTTTTTGTTTCAGTATTACAACCAAATCGTGATATTTCGAAATATTAAATATTCGAAACTTCAAAATCGAAATAAATCAATATGTATCCATGGCAACGTGTGAAAATTGCCCATGGTCTGTTTTCAGTGTAATGTTGACATGATTGGCTGAGACTGTTCATATGATATAAATTGAAGAAATTTGATTGGTTTTTGGAATTGACAAAAAATTTTCATGATAATAGTATTCTCATAAAAGTACTCTCATTGTAAGTTTGCTTAATAGTGACGTTAAGAATAAAGAAAAGATGAGTGAGAGAGTGAATCAAAAGAAGAAATATACTTGGCGCTTCCCAAACACTAATAAGGGGAGTTGTAGTGGCACATCCGATTTTTTGAAATATTTCCACGTATAAGCGTTCCCTCATTTTATGGAAATAATTCCGTTCGACTTTGTTAAAGTAATTACACGCATTGGATAAATGAGATGCTGTCAAAGAGAAGCGCGGCGAAAGTAGGCGTGGAAGTTCCTGATGTGGTAGCTATCTAGCAGCTATCTAGATCAACGAGATAGTGCGATGTGGTGTCGCGACAGTGCGATAGCATCTATCAAGTGTGAATGGTTATGGTTCTTGCTATAGCTGATATCACGACGGTAACTATCGCAAAAACTATCATCGTGAAAATGAGTAGTCACTATTACGAAAGTAGGTATCACAGTAGCCACTGTTGAATAACATTGGGTTTTGACTTAAATATTTTTAGATCTGATATATTTTTTTTGGAGTGATTCATTTCCTTCATATTCTTATGATCTTATTTATTGAGGTTCTTTTTCGTCGAGACCAATTCTGGTTTGTTTAATTATTCATTAAACAAAATTATAATTGTCTAACAGAGACAATTTCCAGGATTAACGACGGTGTCTCTGCTGATTAGTCTTTATGAGACAAGTGTATGTGAGGCTTTGGGGTAAATCATGGATTGGGGTTGAATAAGGGAAAATGGAGAGGATTGAGTCTTGAAGGAGATCTATCTTAATACTGAACGGAGCTTCACGTTTAGCGATAATTTCAACGTCAACATGGGTGCTTAACGGGTATGAAGTTAATAGGTCTATTTATTGTATGGAGATTAAATATGGAAATATGTTGTCACACACTCCAAAAGAGATTGTCAAAATTTGAAAAATGCTTATGAATAATTGATTTCACGTTACTTCTTCGACATGAACAAAAATGTACTCAATATAAAAATAACTGTGTACAGTTCAGTTTGTAACATTCCTTGCACTGTTCATTGCTAAGTGATATAGTGGAAACCATCGACATGGATATAGATGAAAAGATTGATCAAAGCTGTGAATGAATGGTGTGACAATTGAGACCATCAAAGCAATATGTGTTTTCCAAACAAAATTAACTTACCAGTAAAATTTACAGCCAACAACACTTCTCCCCACATTGTTTCTAATATATCGGTTATGGTGATATGGATGAGTTTGATTCCATGAACATAAACCTTCCAAAATGTATTTACGCGTACTACTTTGGACATCATCGCTCTGCTCCGGCTCCGTTTTGCACGCATCCATTTATATACATTATTATATTATTTAAGCGCTGTAAAAATACCTCTATCATCGCTGTAAGTATCTAGTATCAAAGCTCTTTTGTGCACGCACCCTTGAAGTCTGTTCAGCCATTTGAAATAAAGGTGTCTCAGCATTCTTGAGATTTAACATTATAAATAGTATCCGGTGAAATATCAGGTACTTTTGAAGCTATTCTTTGTTTAAATCTATCATGAATAATGAAGTAATTCTCTAGATAGATAGATAGATATATTTATTCCACGAAATCACAATATAAAGTACAAAGCATGTAAAAATTGAATAAAATACACAGTGATTTTAGCCTAAGCGTTGGAAATAACAAAAAAAAAGGAAAAAAAATTTTTAGTTTAAATTTGTCCGAAAAAAATCTGAGAAATTATAAAAAAACATACTGATGTAGTAGTTGTTTAATTTTTTTTTTGAATTTTTTGTTTGTAAGATTTTTCAAATCTGAAGGTAAATGGTTATATACTTTTTTGCGCGATCAACCTTTTTTGTTTATTTACAGCATCGGTTTTCAGGTCGGTAGGGTGTGTTTACTGGTTTCTAAGTCTAACACGTCGGTAAGTGATTTACTTACCGTTCAGACGTCGGTAAGTAAACTACGTCTAATCCCTCCATACACTTAAGTGGTCCTACATAATATATTACTTCATTCATTACACAAAAGGAACAAAAAAAATAAGAAGATTTATATTTTTTTAATGAACAGAATCGAACAGAACAATATAAAAAGTAATAAATAGCATGAAAACAATTTCACCGAAATGCAAATTAATCTGATCGAGAAGTATAAATGTCACTTTTGACATTTCATTCATTTCGAAGAAACTTAAATTATTTTATTCGAAATTCGAATATTTCAATACGATCGCTCAAAAAATGGTATAAGCATTTCGAACGTTAAGGGTAATACCGGTCTCCAGCAAAATTGGAGGCTTCGCTACGCTCAGCCTCCAAACATTGCTGTCGACCGGTAAATAACCCTTACCGTTCTTGATACTTAATATACTATAATACCTGAATATAAAGGGCCATTTCGGGTGCGACTATATTTATAGTTTGGAGGTATCATGTCTTGTTTTCGAGTGGGATATTTATGTCTGTCATTTGGGGTAAGAAGCTCATTTTGATGCTTGTGAATCAATAAAGAAGTTTTGTAAATATGAGTGTTTGTCATGGTCATTATTCTTTTTTTTTTAAAGAATGGTCTACAAGAAGTTGTAGATTTTAAGTTGAAAAGCGCTCTAATTGCTTTTTTTGAGCCATGAATACGGAGCCTGCGGATACAGCAGTCCCCCAAAATTCAATACCATATTGCATTATACTATGAAATTGAGCTAAATAGACCGTTTTTGCTACAAATATGTTAGTATGTTGTTTTATTGCTCGCAATGCAAATACATATTTGCTAAGAGATTAACTCAGTTGATTTATATGAAAGTTCCAGTCAAGCTTATTATCGATGTGTATGCCTAAGAACTTCATGTTGACAGAAGAGGTGATAGTTTGTTGACCTATATTTATAGCAACTTCGTCAGAGTCTCGATATAGGTTAAAGGATATATTTTGAGTTTTTCCGATGTTCAATGCTAGTCTGTTAGCGAGAAACCAATCCGATACGCCTTGCATGACGGTAGTAGAAGAAAGTAATAGAGAATCTTTGTTTATTCCGCTGACGATTATACTGGTATCATCGGCAAAAAGAGAAAAATAAGCATTGGGGAAATACAACCAAATCATTGATATATATAATATATAAGAAATAATGTTGGTTCCAAGATGGACCCTTGAGGAACTCCGCATTGAACATCGACGCAACTCGACTAGTATTGATCGCACCTGTTACTGACGTATGATTAATTCGTCCGCACATTTTACGGTTCGATAAGTAGGACTCGAACCAATCATGTGGTGCACCTCGAAAACCATAATAATACAACTTTTCTAATAACGATTTATGGTCAACGCAGTCAAAGGCTTTTGACAAGTCACAAAATATACCTAACGGATATTGTTCTAAGATTCCATGTAACTTCTCAATTAGAGCAAATGTTGCATCAGTGGTACTAAGATCCTCTCTAAAGCCAAATTGACATTGAGTGAGTATTTTGTATTTATTTAAATGAGAAATTAATTGTTTGTTTACACACCATTCTAATAATTTTAAAATAGATGATAATAAGGAAACACCACGATAATTGCCTGGATCAAACTTATCACCCTTTTTGTGTAAAGGTATGACTACTGATTTCTTAAAAGCATTAGGAAAAATTCCATTGACGAGCGACATGTTGAACAAATAGGTTAAAGGTTCTTTTAAAACATCAACATTTTCTTTTATTAATGTAATTGGGATATTATCCTAATCCTGAAGATTTTTTTGATTTCTGGGTCAAAATGCTTTCTGAAATATCACTTTCTGTCTTTCTGTCTAGTTAAGCCGCCCACGTAGATTTGGACGACAATGGGGTAAAGGAAGAGGTCTGGTGAGTATTGCCCAATATATTGTAAATATTTCTTCTTGCATCACTCAAACCAAGTGAATATAGTAAAGGATCCGCACTGGAGACGTATTATAACAGTTTCCTGTAGATACTATGATTAATTGGCAATAGAAAAATCACTTTTTATTGAACACTGCACTCATGAGTTGGACGAATAAATTTATTACCAACCGAAAATATAATGCCTATAGAATATATTGAGTTGTCCATTTGTTTCCTGGCGTAGCTCCTGAGTTCGCAGGTATAAACAGGCATATTGATTATAGTTATTTACACCAATTTGTTGAATAAATAAATCTTATTTCAAAATAAGCGCCATTTAATTGCGAATACGAGGATATAGGATTGTCTGTGGAAAATATGTCTTGAATGACGGTTGTAGAGTATTGGAAGGTGGACATTTTATGCGTGTTTATTATTTATTGATATGTCTCGTCATAAGCCCATAACACGCTTGAACACGTTAGAACGCGTGTTATTAATATCTGCAGGCCCGAGATTTTCGTCTTATTGCGAGCTGCTGTGAAGTGGAAGTACAAAAATGAGAAAAAAGTTGATGGAAGAAGTATCATTTTCGGTAGACCATTGGCAATAAATAAGTATTATAAAACCAAAAAAAAGAGGCATGGGAGTAGAAGGAAGAAAGGAAAGTCATGGAGTGCAAACAATACCTATCGCAGTGATAGCCACCATTTCGTCCTCTTAATCCAATCGATACATATCTTGATAAGAATAAAGAGCGACAACATATTTATGTTACAATGTATAAAGTTGGTTCGGTGAATCTTTTCCCATGCGTCATCATTCATATACAAACGCAAAACATCAATACATTAAATTACACGTAGGTCGTAGATTGATATTTCAATTAGGATGTGGCTGAAATGACGGTGTGCGTTATTTATTAATGAAGGTAGATATTTGTAAACATTTAACAGCCATTTAGCGATATGCTACCTAAACCTTTAGTTTGAAGAAACTGTTAGTATTTCAGAGTTTCATAGGGTTATTCCGCAAATTTACTTGCATAAGAGTTAGAATTAATAACAATTTCCTCAGTAGAAACTTTGCAAATCAGAATTGCCTTTTTAGTGTTATGGCTAGCAACCATTACTATTGGGCCGTCCCACCCATACGGTTCAACAATGAAAAAAAGAAAGCTTTTGAGTTGTGAGAATGAATAATGAATATTTTAAATATGTATATTTAAGACTCATAAATATATACAATAAATTTCATTTAATTTTCCTCTTTTTTTGTAAATTTGTTGATGACATTGATGTAGTGCCTCCATATTTATAACAGAGCTATCTGAATACTTATATTTACCAATATATTTATTGTAATATGACTTGCAATTTGTCCAAATTAATTCAGTAGCGTTGAATTCACATTGATATGGTGGTAGTCCCAGCAAAATATGTTTCATATAATTCAGTTTGATGGAATTTTATCCATAACCATGATGAAATGTCAATTTGAGGTTAGTTTTCATTGCGAAGTAAATAAATAATAAGTAGACAAATAATCTTCACTTACCACAATAATTCGAACACTCGGGTGTAGGTAAGTCGTTATAACAACTGTTTTTTCAATTAAATTTGTATGCAAGGGGCAAAAAAATGAGTAAAAATGTGAAATAAAAATGTAAACAAAGTCTTTGGTCTGTCAACGTACAAATTCGCGTTAAACTTATCGCCGACATTCACCATCTCTGTTTGTTATATTATGTTGTAGTGGAACTAGACGTTTCATTTCGGGGGTTTAGATTCTGTGAGTAGGAAAGAGACGTGCTACAAAAAGTAGTGTGTGAATAATTTCATACATGGGAAAAGATTCACCGAACGAACTGTAGATTGTTGTTT
>CAJUYH010007328.1:0-17821 GCA_910591685.1 Galerucella tenella | reverse complement strand
TATCAGATCGGGTATAAAATTAAATAGTAAATAAATTCCTTAGATGAACGGTGACGCTTATGGTTTACTACCTGACTAGCATCTGTGACCTTTTCGCGTGCTGTCAGACAATAAGAAACAGACTATAAGAAGTTTCGTGTCCAAAAATCTACTGGAAAAGGTTTTGCTTCAGTTTTTTGGGATTGCAATGGAGTAATCATAATGGATTTTTTGGATAAGGGTAGAACAATAACCGGAGATTACTATTCGACATTACTGACCACTCTACGGGAAAAAAATAAAAAGAAAAGACGCGGAAA
This sequence comes from Galerucella tenella, assembly GCA_910591685.1. Taxonomy (NCBI): domain Eukaryota; kingdom Metazoa; phylum Arthropoda; class Insecta; order Coleoptera; family Chrysomelidae; genus Galerucella; species Galerucella tenella. Next base: position 17,522 of record CAJUYH010007328.1, on the reverse strand, counting down.
GCTATCCAAAGGTGTTTTGTTTTTGCAGGACAACGCCCCTGCACACAAATCTTATGTTGCCAGGCAAAAAATTCGTGATTTAGGGTTTGAATTACTAGAACACCCCCCTTATTCACCAGATTTGGCTCCGTCCGACTATAATCTCTTATTTCCTCAACTGAAAAAAAGTTTCAAAAGTCGTAAATTTCCTCCCAATGAGGAGGTAATAAAAGCTGTGGAGGTCTGGTTTGCAGAGCAAGAAGAAACATTTCTTTTAAAAGGTCTAGAGACGTTGCAGGTTCGCTGTAATAATTGTATCCAATTAGGAGGAGAATATGTTTAGTAATAAAATATTTTGACATTGAAATTTTGTTTTGAAACTTGAAATTTTTCAATATACATATGTATTATACTCAATTTTAGGTGTGCTTCGGAACTATACGTTAAATATTCGAATAAGGATGAGTCCGAACCCCTAAGGTACTGTTCTGGTCCAAATAATCTCGAGTACCGAACGTCTATCGTGAGAAAGCACTTTTTATGTCTACAATAATGTAACTTTATGCTCTAGACACTGCACATGACGCACCTTAAAATTACAAACAATAACAATTGAAATGCAATTGCACACGAATAGGTATAGAAAAAAGAAATTTTATACAAGGGTCGATATCAAACAACTGTGAAATGCTAAAAAGATAAAGTTTCAATAACACGGCATAGTATAAATAAATATTCCAAAAAAATTACATTTAGACCACTTTCTTTTGCAGAACCCTTAACTTGTCATGTCTGCTTCTCCAATAAATTGTTCCTTAGACGCAGAGAACCATTCAATGACTTTTGTTAGATAACGTAAACTGAGAATCATAAGGGATGATTTTCCGGGGAGCTTACTGTTGTGACTGGTGCTGCCATTGTTGTAGACTCGGTAATCTTCGTAGTTCCTCATTTTGCTTGGATTTGACGTAGGTACTAATTCTTCGTTCCCTTCCCGTAGATTTGGAAATTGACCTTCGCCAGGAAGCATTTTCCAAGTTGTGTTCTCCTGTCATGATCACCAATAATATAGATGTGGTTGTTGTAAAAAATACTTCCTATTTATATTTGTGGATAGTTCCTAATGATTTCATTAACTAGTTTTCATCAGATTGCACAATATTCATTATCTGGCAACGTATATAAAACAAGCTATTAGTTATAATCAAAACGGTCTCCAAACAAGGTCCCATTATTAACAGATATCGATCAAGTTTCTTGAGAAAAGGTACCACGCCCTTACCAAAACATCAATAACAAGAAAATTATGATACCTACACTCAATAATGGTGTACATTTGACCCGCAAAATACCTTTTTTATTATTGATGGCAGTACGCAGGATCGTATTCAAATGATACCGACAACACTGAGCTACAGATTGTTTTATTTAAACAATAAGTTTACCATGGAAAATGTTTTTTTTATAATCTTTTTTATTCATCAGGAATGGGATCCAAATAACATTACCAGACTTGGAAAGAATGCTATTCAATGGAACACCGACGGCTCAAAAGCAATAGAAGGAACTGGGCCATGAACCAAACACTCTGAAAGCTTGGGAAAAAACCTAAGTATCTTTCCACGCCGTAAGAAAGTGCGACCAGTTCAATATTGATAAAGGATACAGAAGACGAAGGATTATCATAATGTCGGATAGTCAAGCAGTCATTAAAGCTCTGAGCTCTTGTGTAATCAGTTCCAAAACGGTGTGGGAATGCCTAGATAAACTCAATGAACTAGGCGAGAACAATATAGTCACCTTACTATGGATTCCAGGACACACTGGAATAGAAGGAAATGGAATAGCAGAGGAACTAGCGAAGAGGGGGACTGAAATACCTTTCTGGGGGCCTGAACCCTTTTGCGGAATCAGCCCCAATGTAATATTGGAAGACATAGGCAAAGCCGAGGAAAAGAGAAGATCTGACCATTGGAAAGACTCTTCTGGGTGACTACAACATGTTGAGATCAAATGAATGCATAAGTCAAAGTAAAACTGCGCTAAGAGTTTTAACAGGGATCCTAACGGGACATTGTTGCCTGAATGGGCACCTGAAAAAGCTCAAAATAGTGGAGGAAGAAGAATGCAGATTTTGTGGCATGGATGAAGAAACCTCCATCCACATACTTTCCAACTGCACAGCACTTCAGAATCCTAGAGCACAGCACCTGGGAGATTACTGGATAGAAGAGGAACATTTACCTAAGTTGAAGCCTGCAGACATCCTAAAATTCCTTCGGGAAATAGGACTAAGTCCCTAGTTCTAGAGACTCTCCTCAGAAACTAAGTAGATCTTTTAGGTCTCAGTGAATGTCACCCCAAAATAAATACATATATCATAATTTTTACGTTTCTATCATTTTGTGCCCTTTATCATCCTGTTTTTTCCTTTTTTTTGTATCCCATCTATACTTTTTCTTATTTTATTTCTGCTTTATTCTTTTTTTTATCATTTTTCTATCGTATTTTATCTCTAGAAAAACTTCAACTAAATCTACAAATTTCCTAACAATTGTTAACTTCCGATAGACAAGTTTCACTTTTTAAAAATTTCAACATAACAAATTTTATTTAATCCTTTGACACGTTTCAAACGAGCCGCCTTTCTCCTCTAACAATACTTAACGACGATTTCGTTCAAAATAATTACGGAAAGCAATAGTTAATTGTTATTATTTTATTTTATTGTTCGATATATCAATATTGACGGCTTAAATCCTAAAGATATTGATAGATTGATAGCGAAAGTTTATTTCACTCTAGTTAATACAAAAAATATATATTTTTTGTTCTTTAAATCGCTTGTCAACTTTTTACCGATACAAAATGTCCTTAATACGTCTCTGTTCCGCACCAAATTCAGTTCACCTAAAATTTATATGACATATTATACTCATTTTGTTATTATTCCTCATTACATAAATTGAAAAGGTTCAAGTGCATGGGATCGATACTTCGGCAAAGAATTTTTTAAATAAGAACTTTTTTCAGCAGTCTCTGAAAATTATGATCGAGGTGTCATTCGATTCGGGATGGCATCTAGATGATTTTTGAAAAAAATGAAGTTCCGCAAACAGAAATTGCAAAAGTTATTAACAATTAACTAAAAAAAAGGGGGTTTAGTTTTTTGCAAATATCTCAAAAACCAATAAAGATTTTTCAAATTAAAAAAAAGATTTGAAAAGAGGAGGAAATTTCCTAAAAAAAACCCGACTCCCGGAATTGTAGCACCAATATTTATAATTTTCCCAGAGGGATGAAAATACGGCCGAAAACGGGTTTGTGGCTTCCGTAAGCCACGCCTACTTTGGACACTTTATTAATAAAAATTATTTTAACATATTAAATATGAAATTTAAGAAATGAAAAAATTCAGGGGCTTACTGGATAGATAAATGAACAATAATCCGACTGAAAAAAATTTTTATCACAATTTTCCAATTAGTTATTCAATTGTTAACTAATAATTTTTTTCCGCTTGAACATGAATATTGCAAGTGTGATAATTGTAAAACTATAAATTTGAGATTTTTTTCCTCTCTTGGAGCAATTCTTGAAAGGCTTCATAATAGATCCCCGTTGGAAAAATTTAAAAATGTTTATTTTTCAGGTTTTTATTAATAATTATCGTTGTTGCAAAATTAAAAACTTAAATTAATCATTGAAAATATTATTAATTATCCGTTTTTATGTTATTATGTTTTTTTGACAGTAAGTAGAATAGGAAAAAAATATAAGGTAAAAATTTATTTGTTTATAACAAATTGTTTATTACATAAACAATGAAAAAATTAATAAAATTTTATTTTATATCGAAAAGAAAAATAAATAATGATTTAAAAAAAAATTGTTCCTTAATATTAATTAGAAGTGGGAGAAAATAATTGTTAATTAACAAATGCGTTTTTAAGCAATAAACATTTTTTTTAAGTAACAACTCTTCTTTTACAAATCATTATTTGTATCAAAGATTGAAATTCCATAAAATATGTAGTATCTAATAAACAACGCATTTGTTTATAACAATTTTTTAAACAATAACAGATAAAAATTTAAAAAAATTATTTTTATGCAGCTTCTAATAACATAAAAACGGATCATTAATAATATCTGTAAAAAAAAAATTTTCCAATGATTAATTTAAGTTTTTAATTTTGCAACAACGATAATTATTAATAAAAACCTGAAAAATAAAAATTTTTCCAACGGGGATCTAATGTGAAGCCTTTCAAGAATTGCTTCAAGAGAGGAAAAAAATCTCAAATTTATAGTTTAACAATTATCACACTTGCAATATTCATGTTGAAGTGGAAAAAAATTATTAGTTAACAATTGAATAACTAATTGAAAAATTGTGATAAAAATTTTTTTCAAGCGGATTATTGTTCATTTATCCATCCAGTAAACCCCTGAATTCTTTCATTTCTTAAATTTCATATTTAATATGTTAATAATTTTTATTAATAAAGTGTCCAAAGTTGGCGTGGCTTACGGAAGCCAGAACACCCGTTTTCGGCCGTATTTTCATCCCTTTGGGAAAATTATAAATATTGGTCCTACAGTTCCGGGAGTCGGGGTTTTTTTTTAGGAAATTTCCTCTTCTTTTCAAATCTTTTTTTAATTTGAAAAATCTTTATTAGTTTTTGAGATATTTGCAAAAAACTAAACCCCCTTTTTTTAGTTAATTGTTAATAACTTTTGCAATTTTTGTTTGCGGAACTTAATTTTTTTCAAAAATCATCTAGATACCATCCCGAATCGAATGACACCTCGATAATAATTTTCGGAGACTGCTGAAAAAAGTTGGCCAAAAAGGCACTTGTTGACCAGACTAAACGTCAAATTTAACTATCAGAAAATTCCGAGTTACATTTTTCAAAAACTACACTATAAAAATACTATATCCAAATTTCAAAAACCCAAACTTATTATTTCGATATAAACGTCTCACAGCAGAAAACATTTTTGTATCTACTTTTTTTGTTCTACACCAACAATAGGAAATTTATTTTTACAGAAAACTAACTTTTTCATATGCAAATTTATCCAATCCTATATAAAGTGTTTATCTGTATAGAAATCCAATTATAGACAAAAAAAAAACCGACACACACATACACATACACACATGCATCATGTAATGACTACTGTTAACGTCACTTTATCATTATACTCTCGATTAGCATAACTTGAAGCTTTAAATTATACAATCTCTTTGTAAGAGCAAATTATATAGGCATTCTTTTCACCGACCATGCTGAAATAATAAAAAAGAGACCTTAGCGTACGCGATAAACACAGCTACTATTTTGATACACATCTACCTACATCCGGCGTTTGTAAAGAAGTCTGTTATCAAAATTTTAGGTCACAAAAAGCAAATGTAACATTTGAAATTAACACAGCTCATCCAGGTCGGAAAAACATTAAAACTTAGCGCTTGAGAACTGTGTTGATCTTGGAAAATAGAGAGATCTGTAAAATGCACTAAGAATTGGGAATTATTCGAATAAAGTTGGATGTAGGTACATTCAGGGTGTACCAGCCTGCACGACAAACTTCGGTATAATGAGTTATTTTAAGAGATACCAAAAAATGTTATTAACAAAAATAATAGATGTGTTGAAGGTCCATATTTTGAAATTATATCGAACTATACAGAGTGCTGCATACCTCCGTTACAAAGTAAACATATGATTTTTCAAAGGGGTACCCCTGTTTATTATACCGAATTCGGATTGGTTACATTTTTTTGAAGCTTTTGATATGAGGTTTTGCCACGTTATACAGAGTCCTTCAAAAGATATGGACACGTTTATGTGAAAGTCGTATCTAAATCAACGCTCTGTAGCTTATTGTACGTTGAAGAAAAAAAATGTATTTTGCTAAACAGAGTTTTGTAATATGATGCAATATCTCAGTATCCTATTTAATTTCAACTATATTCTTTCTTGTATACAGGGTGAACGGAAACTCGAACCTGTTATTTTCTTTCTTATTTCAAATGGAACACCCTGTATTTTATAGCAAAAATAGAATCTTCGATGATGTAACTTTAATTTTTGTCAAGAATTTCCTATACCCAAAGTTTATAAAAACACAGTTATTTTGTAATATTTATTGTAAAATATAACTACTGACCTATTATGTGAAAGCATTAAACGTTGTATGTAACAAAAAAACCTAATTAATGATAAACTTTGATTAATAATTCATTCTAAACAAAACTAGCCACCAAAAGTATAATCCTAACCGTAATATTAAGCTGTAGGTTCAAAGTGTTCACTGTTAACATCAATGCAATGCAAGAGGGGGCCCAACTGATTGGCCAGTGGCCGAGGAGATTTTTGGACACGAAACTTCTTAGGTCTTGGAGAGGACGAAGGACATTTATCACCAAGGGTATTAAGCATATAAGCATTAAGCATATTAAGCTACTCCAATTTTTCGATTTTCACAATTTCGGTGGACATCTTATTTCTTTTAATTCATTGCGTAACTCTAGTTTACTTTTTCGACGTCCAACTTCACATTGACACTTCTAATGAGTTTTTGTTCTTTGCTAACATCCTCTTGTGCAAAACACTCTGTTACGGTGCACGTCTATGTCAATAAAAGTATTAACTGATTCGGCAGGGACAACAAAGAAGCATAATTGGACTCCGAACGCCGTTTCGAGTGTGTTTATCTCGTCCTCCTCATTTTTATATTTATAGGGGGACGACACACTTAGCGTGTTTTTGACTCGGTTCCCGTTTAATGTAAATATTATAATGGGCTTAATGCGACGGATGTCACTAATGTAGTGGTTGCATGAGCTCGTCGGATGGATAATAATGATCGGAAAAATCTTCTAACGAGTATAGTGAAAAAAGGAATCAGAATTGTTCAGAAAAGAGAGTGATTTTTTTGGGAAAATTATGGAAAAGCAGTTCTAAATAGTATATTATGCAATGAGCACAAAATGATGCCCATTTTGCACGAGGATGAAATTCATACGAGAAAATGGCCATTTTGTTGCGATATGCATACTATACTTTTTCTATGACAACATATCGTTCACGTTTAATACATGCATACCTACATTGCAAAAACTTTGAGGGGAATGAACTGATAACATTTCATTACTCCGAATTCCCCGCTAATGGGCTTTCTATCAGAATTGAAGAAATTGGTAAATATTTTTTTCATTGTTACTTCTAACAAGTACAGAGAAATAGAAGCCTATAAATATGTATTTGTAGAAAACAACTATGAAATTAACGTTACCTACTAAAACTTTGACAGAAACGATCTGCTTACATTTCATCAATTTGTCGCTAGACGTCATAATTTGACAAGCCGTAGTCGTCGTGATTTTAGAGTAAACTCAGACCTAACACGAAATATTTCATTTCGCATTTGTTGCTTAGCAACTTGCCTAGCAGCCGATGCAAATATGAAATTCTGTACAAAATATGCTTGTTTATGATTGAAGATACGGTTACAAAATGAACATTTATCGAGGTTGTCGTAGAAAAATAATGTTTTTCCACGATTTAAGATCCATTCTTCAAGGAATGTAAGCAACGTCTTGAACTTATTGCCATCCCTCAGTTATCAGTTACAGTTGTTATCAAATTTTCGATTCATTATTGAGAAACGACCATCTATTTAAGAGATTTTGTAATTTAGAAAATAATCTGCATCTTGGCAATCGATCTCCAATTAAATAGGTGAATTTGAATTAATCAAACATCACGTTTTGTTAGGTTAATTAAGATCAAATCATCCAAATCGAAATTAGAAAAACAATACCAGCATTTATCTTAAAATGATCTGAAGCTATTAAATGACGGCTGTTAGTCTTATCATATGAACGAGAGCTCTAGCCATATAGATATACAGAGTTATCCAGAAACACAAAAAATGTATAAATGTTTACGAGGATGTATTGATAATAGACAAGTCTCATGTATAAACAAAATATTGCGTTACCAGAGCAACGAACAGTAACTCATTTAGAAGTGTCAGTGTGAAGATAGACGTCAAAAAAGTAAACCAGAGTTACGCAATAAATTGAAAAAAAAAGATGTCCATCGAAATTGTGGAAATCGAAAAATTGGAGTATCGAGCCATCATCAAGTATCTGTATTTAAAAGGGTTAAGAGGTGAGCAGATTTACGCAGATATGCTTAATATTCTTGGTGATCAATGTCCTAAGAAGTTTCGTGTCCAAAAATCTGCTGGAAAAGCTCTTGCTTCAGTTTTTGGGAATTGCCATGGAGTAATCATGATTGATTTTTTGGATAAGGGTAGAACAATAACTATTCAACATCACTGACCACTCTACGGGAACAAATTAAAGAGAAAAGACGCGGAAAGCTATCCAAAGGTGTTTTGTTTTTACAGGACAACGCCCCTCCACACAAAACTCATGTTGCCATGCAAAAAATTCGTGATTTAGGGTTTGAATTACTAGAACACCCCTCTTATTCACCAGATTTGGCTCCGTGCGACTATCAACTCTTTCCTCAACTGAAAAAAAACTTAAAAGGTCGTAAATGATCTTCCAACCAAAGATTACAGAATAAAAATATAAGATGTTTCACTCTTTTGAATTTATCTCGTAAAGCACCGATACCGCTGGTGACTGTCTGGTGACTCATTTAAAAAATTCAAGTTTATTTTTTACTTACCTTTTCAAATTCATATCCCGAACATTTTTTGAAATAATCAATATTTAAAAATAAACGTTTGTGATAAAGAATCCTATTAATTTAAATATATATTTATCTAATTACCCCTGTATAGCTTAAAATAAAATAGGCTTTTCGAACTACCGGTCTCGTTATTGACAACAAAAGCGAGTTGTAAACATAATTTATGAGAGCGGCGTCCGTTTGGGACAGCAACTTGAATCAAACCGCCCTGGAGTGAAACATCTTATATTTTTATTCTGTAATCTTTGTTCCAGCGAGGAGACAATAAAAGCTGTGGAGGTCTGGTTAACAAAGCAAGAAGAAACATTATTTTTTGAAAGGTCTAGAGACGTTGCAGGTTCGCTGTAGTAAATGTATCCAATTAAGGGAAGAATATGTTGAGTAAAAGAATATGTTGACATTGAAATTTTGTTTGGTTCTATAATAGGCTAAGAATTTTTCAATATACATAATGTAGTTCTTTTCACGATTTGAGAAACTCACCTGAACTGAGATGGGATATTGACTTGCAATAAAGCCATAAAAGTATTATCCGTTACAAGGCTGTATTTATTTTGTTGGTGGATGAGTAATTATTACCTGAAAACTCTATAAGACTTCTGGGTTTTTTTATTTTAAATACTTTATTAAAAATGATGTCACTAAAACCCGCTGTCAAATTAATGGAAGCTTATAGAGAACCGTCCGTAAAATGAAGGGTTCAAGTCCCGATGCTTCCAATTTTTCAATGCTCAGAACAATTCAGCTAATAATAATAATAAAGAAAAAATAAAAATAACAATCTATAATTATTGTAAGTTTTTGCTTTTTTCCAATTAATCTGAGTAAAAGTAGGAAGTGCTATTATTGGAAAGACAAAAACATTTTGACCTGTTGGAACTCGTTATCATAATTAACTTGTTCGTAATCGAGTCGAGTCGGCTAAACAGAGGTTAAACTTTATACTTGTGCTCACGTAATTCTAATATAAAATATTATACTTCCCAATATATATTTATAAATAAAATATTTATGGAATCACAGTCTTGACATGGAAAGAAAGTTAGCAGAAAATAGGCCAGTACAAATTTATTTTCGACAATAGTTTCAAAAATATCATTTTTGTATTTTAATGATAATTTTTTTCACTTTTTAATCAAATTTTTGGTAAAAACCACTACACTTAGTACCTAAATGTTTTAGACGCATTTTACGATATTTAAATTATCTAACCTGCCTAGATAGATACCCGGTCGAGTAAAATTTATTTCCCTTTTATTATTCTTGAAGCAATCGTAATAATCTACAGACACATTGTTTCCTTGCCATAAAATTTGCGGTCGTGATGCATATTATACAAGCATTAAGCGGCAGTGGTCGTAATTTGTTAATAATTAAAAAGAAATATATAACCTTATCTGACAGAACGGTTTGATATAAATCATAAGGAATAAAAACTAGGTTATGTAGTAGTCTGTTATTATCGATTTTTTTTGAAAATTCATTCCCAAGAAGATAGCATGAGTTTTTTTTAATCCTTTATTCTTATTCTTTTGGGAATCAAACCACAATAATGTTTTTTTATTTTTTATTTCGACGTTTCGGTAGCGTTCCAGCTACCGTTGTCAAGATTAACTAGTAATAAATTAATAAAATAATTTGGTCCCTATTTGACACAACGAAAAAATATGACAACTAGACAATCAATAATATTTTGAAGTTAGACTACAAAACTTTTTTGTCAAATTTTATTAAGGTCCATTCATAGTAGATCACACCTCTGGTAAAATGTGAAATAAAATATTTTATTTTATGACATTCTAACGATATGATAGTCTACTAGAAATGGAATCCAGTAAAGTGAACGTTCCAGGAACGGTTTTTATGGGTATAGCGCTTTTTTTTAGCTTATTTTGGAAATGTTGTTAATAAAACGCGTTTGTTGTTACTTTTTTGTGTATGGTTATTTTTGTCTTCAAAATATGTATAACTCAGTTTAGTGATTTTTTGTATTGAAGTGTGTATCGATTAACAACTATTCCAATGATAAATCATAAGAAAATCTGGATAAAAACGTATGATGCTATCCCGATAACGCAGGTAATTGATTATTGGAAATTTCTCTTTCTAACATTGGTAACCAAATTTGACTACATTCGGCTGAAATACTAGCTACACATTTATCTGCATTTAATTGTATTAAAGCACTTTCTTTGATTTTTCGTCTTTTATTATTGGGCTCTTTCAATATTATTTTTGCCCCTCTTCCCAAGCATTTTTACAAATACCCGACTTAAAGAACTCTTTATCTTTGATGCATTTTTTATGTTCACTTATTCGGACTTTCAATGGTCTAGATGTTTCACCTAAATAGAATTTGTCGCATTCACAAGATATCTGATATATGCAATTTTTTGAAGATTGTTTTTCATTTTTTGCTTTCGTTTTTATTAAGATAGATTTCAAAGTATTGTTAGATTTAAAGCTGGTTCGAATATTAAATTGATTACCAATTTTCTTAATTCTTTCTGACAAACCCCTAACATACGGTATTGTCAAGTTTTTAAAAATTATGTTAGCTGAATTATTAATATTATTGTTATTCTTATGGGGTATTAACAATGAGCCTTTCTCTATATTCTTGATTTCTTATTAACATTTAAAACATTTTTCAGTAGAGTTTTCTCCTTTGTGAAATGATTATCATTAGAACAAATGATTCTGGCCCTATCGTATAAAGGTTTTACTACCCCTTTTTTAACGCTTATAGCATGATTTGATTCAAAATTCAAATACCTATTAGTGTGTGTTGGCTTCCGATAAACACTTGTTTCATACCCTGTAGGTGTTTTATTGATATGAATATCCAAAAATGGTAAAAAATTGTTATTTTCAATTTCAATTTCAAAACCGTTCCTGGAACGTGCACTTCACTGGATTCCATTTCTAATAGACTATCATATCGTTAGAATGTCATAAAATAAAATATTAGTATGAATGGACCTTAATAACATTTGACAACAAAGTTTTGTAGTCTTAAACTTCAAAATATTATTGATTGTCTAGTTGTCATATTTTTTCGTTGTGTCAAATAGAGACCAAATTATTTTATTAATTTTATTACTAGTTAATCTTGACAACGGTAGCTGGAACGCTACCGAAACGTCGAAATAAAAAATAAAAAAAATTATTGTGGTTTGATTCCCAAAAGAATAAAAGAATAAGAAATGCCACAAGGAACTTACAGAAGATATTTTTTTTAAATTGAGTATAAATTTGTTTAAAGTCCCCTGTATGATCCTGTTACATACTGGCGAGTACATAATTTTTATTTTTTCTACAAAATTTGGTGGTGTTGAATTTTTTTTATTTTTTTTGGTATTTAAATTGTTACCACTTGAAAAAAAATTGGAAATATTTGAAAGCTAGGGGGGCCAGGAATGTTTTTGCCCCCGTCGCTGGCATTTCTTAGTACGGCACTGTAATTGACGGACAATTCATAAATAAAAATTATCAAAATATCTGCGATATGACCGATTTTGAAAATGTGTTAGTCAGTATTTTCTGGTTTATCCAATTTTTCAAGCCGATCTATGTTATTTAAAAAATTAAATCATGTTTTACAAATTTTCTATTTTTTTCTGGACGAAAATTTTATTTTTCTTAACATATATTTAAAATTATTGCTAAAAACTCATTATAGCATTGTTAATATTCCATTTAGCTCTTATAATATCCAAAATAAACATAAAATTTGACTCGAAAATGGCAAAACATACTTTTTCATTTACCCATAAAACTGGCAGCTCTCGTTTTCATTTAGATTTAACAAAAAGAAAGTGATTTTAGTTATTGTACCCATAGTTTCATCCGGTATAGATTGTGGTTTGCCTTAAAGACATTTTTTTTTTTTTTTTTGTTATACTTGTATTTATATCACATTAACCATTAAACGTTTGTTAGAGATGGGAACTATTTTAGCTTTATAACGCTAGTAGTAGTTTCTATAACTTTTTTTCAAAAAAAAAATGATGAAAAATAGAAAATTTTCATTCAACTTGAAAAAATATTAAAAATTACTGTGAAAATTTACCACCACCACTTTTTAACCAATAAGATGCCTTAATTTTGACTAGGTACCATGGCAACTAATAAAATATCCGGAAATAAAGTGACCTCTAGTGGTATTACTAGTGAAAATGTTTAAAAATAGTTATTTGAGGGATTTAAAATTATAAAATGTTTATTCACTGTGAGCCGAAATAAAGGAGTACCTACATTTTTTAAATTGAAAATATTTTTTTGTTTTTTGGGCGATGTATTTTTTTTCCAGGGCTAATAACCTAACATGCTTCCAAATTTACAGTCATGTTGAGGACATGTTAGGTTAATAGCCCTGCAAAAATAAAATGAATCGCTCAAAGAAATAAAAAAATATTTTCAATTAAAAAATGTACTACTATAAAATCTCCTTTTTACTATAAAATATTTAAAAAAACGAATCAGTTATTCCCTCAATAACAATTGTAGAAAATTCTGTAAAATATTTTTTGTAGTTTGTAAAAATTCCAATTATTACCACCAAAAAATAACAGGAGTCTCTCTATTTGTGAATAGATCAATGATTTTAGCGCTACAGGCTGGTAAACATCATTAAATACCTTACTTATCTCAAACTGAATCTAAATCATCAAAAATATTAATGTTATATTTGACCTAATGTTCATATTATAATATAATAGTACAGAAAATTATATGATACCTTAAAAGAATATCGAGAAAGTGAAATTTAAAAAAACAAATTGATATGAAAGTCTATTTTGTTTATGTTAAAATTGAACTATTTTTTAAAATTAATTAAGCTCATATATTTAGGTATAATATTCACAATTTTTATACATAGACAGTATCGAGTGAAGGTCAATATAAAAAATAATAGTAAAAAGGTGTTGACCAGAGGTGGAAAACCAACTTGAGGCACATACATGAATAAAATGGTGTGAAACGAGCCGTGAGGCATGCGGTAATATCTAGATCTAGAATTACTACCAGTAGAGTTACAGTTCTCATTAAATTAAAATTTTAGTAAGTTTCCCACTCTCCAGGTTGGAGTACCCTGGCGCGTTCAGAATGCCCATACCCTGGTGTTGACAACAGGCCATTTTTTTGTTGGAACACAATCAAAACAGTTTTTTTCTCTTTTAGACCAGTTTTGATAATTATATGTCATTGTCAGTACAATGCAGATGCATAAAAAATAAACCTCTTTTAAGGTAGTTCACTGGTAAAACTACCTTTTTTAAATTATGAAATCAAACAATTTTATTTTGTTAAATCTACATTATATTTAAATTTAAAGTTGTGACGCGTTTCGCTAACACAGTAGCTTTTTTTTCAAACGAATGGAGGTATAATGAGAAATTTTCAATTTATACAGTGCATTAATACTAAATTATACGGATATTTAACAATAAAATTATAATCTATTTACAAGGAAATGGAATGAATTTGTCTAAATATGGGATTAACTAAAGTATTTAACAAGTTTACCTGGAAACTCATTCACAAAAATCCTTCAGGAATCTTTCTAGGTAAAAAGGTTTAATAAGGGAGAATTGTTAATATCAAGTTGGTCGTTAAGAAGATTATCTCAGTTTTTTTTTTTATTTATCTCTAGGGCTTCTAAAAGATTTAATTTGAAGGATTTAGTTTCTATATGCAAAATTTCAAAATTTGAATCGAAAGAGTGTTGGTTTGCTAATAAATGATTTGAATAGTTGGAATCTGATTTTTAGTTGTCATAACTACGTTTGTGTTCTGAATTTCTAGTTTGAAAACTCCTAAAAGTTCTACCTATATAAATTTTATCACAGTCGTCATTACCACATTTTAATTTATAAACTCCTGATTTATTTAGTTTTGAAGATTTGGTTTTGTTGTTTTTAATGAATTTGGATAAATTGTTGTCGGTTTTGAAGCAAATATTCAAGTCTAAAGTTTCTAAAAATGATTTTATTTTTAATTATAGTATTCCAAAGTAAGTTAAGCTTTTAAATTGGTTATTTTTGTTTTTATCAGAAGAAAATACTTGTTCTAGAGTATGTTTTCGTATCTTTTTATTTATGATGTTGTCAATTAAATTTGGATCGTAATTATTATTAACCGCTATTTGTTTTATTATATTTAGTTCTTCATTGTAATTGTCAATATTCAATGGAACTGTTAAAAGTCTATGTATCATACTATTGAAAGCTGGTAATTTATGACTGATTGGGTGGACCGAACTATTATGAATTGTAATGTCTGTATGTGATGGTTTGTGAAATATAGTCATGTCTATTATTTATATTTGAAATTGTGAGATCTAGAAAGTTTATGGACTTATTTTTTTCAATTTCTACTGTAAATTTGATATTTTTATGTATTGGGTTAATGTGAGTAATGAAGTTATCTAATTGTCTCGTAGTACCAGTGAAGCAAGCTAAAATGTCATCTACATATCGGTGCCAGTAAACAAATTTTTTTACTAAGGGGGTGTTTATGAATGATCCTTTTTTAGAAATGGAAAGAAATTTAAATGTAACTAAGAAAAAATATTGTTTGTCAAACAAGATAGTAGTATCAATTAAAATGTGCATACTTAATATTATGAATATCTGTCAATTTGTGAAACAAAACTCTGAATTTTTTGACCGATTTGTTAAGAAGTATTATTATTTTACTAGCTGTATGATGGTACACCCTATATACAGATTGCGAAAAGTCTATTCGAGTCAAATCTATGGATGTTTTTTTCGAAAATCTCGATTCCTCATCCATATAAATTTCCCACCTCTATTCATAATAGCATTGAACCTGAAACGATTAGCACCAAAGAGCAAATATTTATAGAATTACCATAACTTGAACAAACCATTAGAAACTATCGTTTACTGGTATGGTATAAATATTTGTTTTTCCAAAACAACTTAGCAAAATTGTTTAACACGAATAATATTTTAAAAGTTCTTCAAGTTTCTTTTCAGAAATTCTTATCAGCTTTGAGTTGTGAAAAAAAGGGGAAGGGGAGATACAATGAAACGTTATCGAGTGAAAAATTAAACTAATCAATATATTAAAAGGATAAAATAAAAATCTAAACGGTGTTGATGTTGGACGTACATCATTAATAATAATTTTTACCATTTATCAGCTAACAATAATCTCATTCGGAAACGGCCGTGCATAATACGATCATTATCTGTTTCACTTATGTATGTAATTTCAAAACAGTTCTTAGAAATATACCGTATGTTATATCAACCGACGCTAATAGACCAAGAAAACTGTGTTTAAAATTTTCGCTTTTGGCATTACAACTTTTTTTTGTCGTTGAAAATATACAGGGTGGTTCAAAATTAATGCAAAAAAATTCAGGAGGTGATTGCTTGTATGAAATTAAGATGGGTTTTTCCTATAAAATATGTTTCTTAATCCAACCCTTTCCGAGATATCACCCTTAAAAGGTGGTGAATAAAATTGAGGTGGACCCGTCACTGTATAAAAATTTCGAGAGATTCGCACGAACAATTGGAACACAAAAGACACGAACTTGCCGCACTAGCGGCCATGAGAAAATATTAAAACGGCAAGGGGATATTATCTTTAACACAGACAAATATGATTTCGTACATTATTAATATTAATATCGACTTGAACGGTGTTGTTTTTGTAAATTAATCACCAAACTATGTAGCACAGGAGGATTGGTCGAAAATTATATTAATGATGTGGATATTAAGAAAGTTTTCTCTTCAATATTATACCTTGTATTGATATACTCGTAAAAAGAGATTATGCTATCCAATTATATCCATTGGACGTGATAACTAGAGCCAGGGTGCGACCAGAGATAAAGTACAGGAGTGGATGGATGAGGAAATGGAGAGTAGGTGGGATGAGTATGAGGAGTGATTGGGAGCAGGAAAAATTGGGTGAACCGGAAATTCGAGGAGGTTAACTACTTCTTGACGCAGGTGCTCACAGGGCAGTGAGTTACCTCCACAAGATTGGGAAAAGAGAAACTCCCATCTCAACCCGAAAAAAAAAATGCAATGATCTTGGAACATTATGAATTTATACCAAAGGAAATAATATAAAAATTGAAATAACATATACAGGGAGGAACACAGAAAGGCACAAATATACAGGTTGTCCCATTAATAATTTTGAATGCGACGTGACCAAAAACAAATAACTCATTGGGTAACACAATAACAAGAAAAGATGCAAAATTTGCTCTAATTGACACCCCCAATACTATAATTATCTACTACTGCCCAATTCTGATATATTACTTGTCTTAATCATGAGAATTCGACTTGTATGAGTCAGAAGCTTAGAAAAGCTGGAAAGTATGGAAAACGATATAGTTGACGAATTCTTTGCTTGAAACTAAGAACTTATCTCAACCGATAGATTTACGAAAGATTGTTAGCGAAAAGGCATGTGTGAAAGTGATTGTGTATAACACCTGTGGGAAGATGGTTATCTCATTGTTAGCTAGCACCGAAACAATGGAGACGGTCGGTAGACAATTAGAAACTATAAAAAAAATTAACAAAAAGATGCGTGGTGTATGTGTTGATTAATATTGACATACTTTTTTCAATAGTTGGCGATAGATTATTTTTGTATTACGGAATATATAATTTTAATGGAAGTAACGTAAACATTTATCAAATGACGGAAATCGAAGTTAAGTCCTGCGGCATAGGAACAAACAAAGACATTGGAAAATGGCACAATTGATACACTAAATAATAATGATTATCGTGACTT
>CAJUYH010007327.1:12809-30633 GCA_910591685.1 Galerucella tenella | reverse complement strand
TTTCTGATATATAGCCGAGAGATCGGCTTATTGGACCACCCGGTACATTGTACAGGGCTCTGTTAAAGTTGGTATCGTTCGCGCAAGTGCTGTATTTATTATCTTCCACTGCTGAATACGATTTTGTATAGGAACAGCTTGAACTAATGATTTTGCATGTATTGAAATCGGGTGATCCCAGAAGCGCTCCCTTATCAGAAACATCTGTATGAAGATAAATTGGGTTGGGTGAAGATAAAATCTAAAATCAAACCTAGTATCTGCCGTTTGCGTTCGATATGTTATACATTATTGTGTAGAATATTTCCCCATTATCATCATTATTTAGAATCTACCAAGTTTCTTTCAGCCTTTTATACTTTTTCTCAACACTATTTTTTTATGTTGAAACAAATCTAATATTTCCACTAATTTAGTTGCGTGAGTTTAACAAACCCATATTATCGTCTTACTGTTCATACTTTTCTTTATCATTACAGATTATACGTAGATTATATTCAAAGTTAAATCATTTGTTAATCACCAACCGGTTGTTTTTATTACTTTTCTCATTACAAATTATAGTAGAACATTGGTTAAATAGATTCCCATTAAAAATAGAATCGCTGGTTTGAAACAGATCTTGATATAACTAAAAGCAATTTCTGCTAATCTATTTAAGCGCTGCAAACTTCACAGTTTAGTGTAACGTCTGTCAGCAGCGTTTAAAATTTTTGACCGGAATTCAATTGTTTGATATTTTAACGATTATATAGTTGATTATTCACTTTCAATATCCCTGTGGTGTGAAGTGTTGTTTGAAATTGTTTTGTATAGGTAGATTGTATTTTTATAAATAACAGTGCTAGTGTGTGTCAAGTTTTATGGTTTTCAATTCATTACAGAAGAAATATATATCAGCTAATTCAAATGGTATGATTTTATTTGTCTTTTATTATTATATATTAATTGTATATAACAAATATTTAAATTATTGTCACATAAGTATATAGGGTGTCCAGGAACTCTCTTACCAAACATCAGTTTCTGAAGCATCTCAAAAAATAGTACCTTAAACTGGGTACCTTGTATAACCCTGCTGTGACAAATTTTTTAATACCCGCGTTCCGAACGGGAGGGACAATGTGTAAATTTGGTGAAATTTTCATGTATCATCATGTGTAAATTTGTTGAAATTTTCATGTATCATCTAGTGATAAATTTCACATTGTTTAAGAAAATATATTCTTCCGCAAGAGATTGTGAGATTATTTCATATCACTTTACATGCAACCTTTATTATCTCTCACTGCTGAATACGATTTTGTATAGGAACAGATTGAACTAATGATTTTGAGTAGTACCAAACACAAAAACTGCATGGATTGAAATCGGGTGATCTTAGAATAGGAGGTATACCTTTGGATGAAGATAAATTGGGTGAGATGAAGATAAAATCATATCTAGTATCCGCAGTTGGCGTTTGACATTATGTAGAATATTTCCATATCGGTATTATAACTTGAGTGAATGCTATATTGTTAAGTGGTATCATCGAAATTTAAAATGTGCAGTTCTGCTTGAATTTAAAATTGATGTATTCAAAAAGAAGGTACCCTGGTGATGGGATATGTATGAAGTGAAATGTCTTAGTATATTACTTGTAGCATGCTACAGTGGAAATCTGCTGAGGACGTTAATTAATCGTATTTTATTTAACTACATAAATTTTAGTTTCACTATTTACGTAATGGCAAATTTTCAAAAGTAAACTTGCCAAAAATAGTTACACGTGTTTTCTAGAAAGTTACTATTTACTCAACTATAATTTAGCCGGTTACGAATTCTGTAGCTTCAGAGACACCCTAATAGGATATTAAAAATCACTATTAAACAGTGTTGCCGGTTTTATCCGATTTTAAGCATATTTCAAGTTCGTGCATTTTAGTGACTATCCGATATTATGCCTTCTAATGGCCATATTCTCCATATGCAATTAAGCGAAGCTTAAAGCTAGAGCCTGTTTTCAAGGCACATTTGGCATGCGCCGTACGCTCAGCTAACTTTAAGCCTGGTTTAAGTTAAGCCCTCAAAATTAAGGGATTATCTTGTTAAGCTAGATATTTTGACATTATATAACCTGAGTTTCTTGTATCTTCAATATATGTCGGTGCTAGATGACGAATTAAATTCGTTTTCGATTAATTGCCAGGCCCTATTTTTTTGAGTAGAAGATGTCCTGTCGGTTTTTTGTCTTCCAATATATTTGTATTTATTGGCAATTAAATTCATCAAGTGCAGTCTTTCAGTAATTGTAAAATTCGGTACCCGTCTCACCTTAACTTTTTCATCAAAAATTGAATTCATGTTTAATGATAATAAAAAAATGCGTTCTTTGGAAACTTGTAGAAAACGAATTTGACATTTCAAGATTCTTAGGGTTAGGTTGCCAAATTTATGTATGGCTCAACAAAGCCTCATTTATTTATCTACGGTGCATGATAACATAATTTAAGCCGAGCTTTACATTTCAGCCTGGCTTAACTAATTGTAGCTTGAGCTTGAAACGGAGAATATGGCCATAAATCATCTGTCAATACTTAACTAGGCGCATTTTCTTAAGGCGTGAATTTCCGCTTGGAATATGCTTCTGGTTTTCCTCAAGATTTTATAGTGCTTGGTTCCTGGCTTGTACACTCCTATCCCAGTTCCTTCTGTGTACCATTGAATGGCATTACTTCTTAATCTGTTAATGGTATTTGGATCCCATTTGTTCTTGTTGCTAATTCCGTAACGAATTTATTCGAAAAGTTATACTTTTTCATCATACCATCTTGTGGCATGTCCAAGGTTTTCTAATTTTTAAAAAGTGAGGAGGTAGTTTTTTCAATGAGTCCCTCTTTACCAAGTCTGTATCTTGTTCCTTCTGCCACAATTTCCACCAACATATGTAGTTTTGTTATGTTGAGAACCACTTCCATGGCAAGTGGTTCTAGGTTACCCACCAGACGTATCGACACTATAACTTATAACAAACAAGAATTTTTTGTCAAAAGCAGTCGATTTAAAAATTGCGAGAACTAGGATTAAGGTTCTATTTACGTCATTAGAAATCATGTCAAAACCACTCCAATGTATAATGTAACTCACAAATCACTTAGGGTCTTTGAATAATTTCCTTTGAATATCTTAAAACAGATAAAACCACAGCTTTTCAAGAATTTTAAATTATACAGCATTGGTGATCGAATACTGCTACCTGTTAACTCTCTCTGTAATGTTTTCTATATCAAAATTTTCAATATATTAACATTGAATATTTCTATACAAAAATTTGAAATAAAGCTCGTAGATATTCATCTACGACAAAACACAACCTGCCTTCATCTTCTGAAAAAGAAAAAATAATGATAATCTCGAAATGATTGCTAGACTTTTAACAGATACCTTCTAAAATTGCTCCTGGGCGATAACAAAGGAGAATATTTTTTATTTCGTAATAATTTCGGCTCGCCGAGAAACTTGGATCACAATTTAATTTGTTCATTTTTTCTCCGTGAAATTTTTTTACCTTTTGTTCCCGTTAATTTACACAAACTCAATTTTCGAAATTACTCTCGTTGTAATTATTTCCATTTTTTATCTATGAACGGCGTTTTATATAAATATGACATTTGTTTATAATCAATTCGTAGTATGGTTGAAATAATACCCTTCTTGGTGTGCGTCATCGATTGTTAATGTCTTTCTAACACATTACGTACGAAAGAAATAGAAAAAAAGGCAGGTCTGTGATTAATACTAATCAAAATATCACAATAATGAACCGTTTAAATGTTTTACAAACGTTAACCCTAATGTTTTACTCACAAAAATTTGATTGGTTGCTTTTTAGATTACGCGCAAGATTAACCTATAAATCGAGGTTTTAAAATACTATGAAGGCGTTACTTTCGTAGCGGCAATGGGTCTTACGTCTTTTTCTACTGTCACACTGACAGTTCTCGACAGGTCTGTACTTTGTTGTTTACGGTCAATTATTTTTTATGTGTCAGATAGGGACCAAAAATTATTTTATTAATTTTATTACTAGTTAATCTTGATAACGGTAGCTGGAACGCTACCGAAACGTCGAAATAAAAAATAAAAAACATTATTGTGGTTTGATTCCCAAAAAAATAAGAGAAAAAAGAATAAGTAATGCCACAAGGAACTTACAGAAGATAAGTGAATATTAATCTAATTGTTTTATTTATTTAAATAATACAAAAATATGCATGGATATACGGAAGTTCTCAAGTTTTTTCAGTTAGAAAAAGAAGCTGGTAATTATGAATAGCATTGCCTTTTCGAATTTGGCTGAATACGATCCAGATGACTTTATTTATCAAATATAAGGTTAGCCACTTTAGACCAGTGCCGAAGCCTTCAAAAACAGTAAAAAGTGAAAAAAAATTATAGTAGGATAAAACCCATTATAAAAGGAGGGGAATATGATATAATTGAGGAAAAAAATAAATTACGGGCGATCCGAGTTCGGGAAGTGGGAGGGGGTGGGTTTTTAAGGGTAAAAATTGGTTTATCTCGATTTCCGGCAAAACTACAAGTCCTACGAAAAAAAGTTAAATGGCAAAGTTGTGAGTAATAATAAGCTCTACAACTTTTGTATCCACAATTTTTACACATAACCTCAAAATTTATGTGAAAAGCTCAAATAACCAAGTTTTTGGTTTTTTATTTTTATCTTTTTCAAATAAAATATTTTTTTCACGAAATTTTGTGAAAACTTACCCTATTATGTTCCTAATACACTGTAATTTATTTGATTCGAAATACTTTTTTTTTCACCCTATTTTGACTTGGTATCAAAAAAGCACCCTAATTTTCAATCGAAAATTCTCGCGTCAAAATATCAGCTTTTTTCACAAAGTCGGTGGGCTTTTTGTTCGTTGGAATCTCTACTTTCTGATAGTCTGAAAAAAATATACATCTCAATGGTAAATGTTCTCAGAAAATGCAAAAAATCAAAAAAACTCAAATTCGAATTTTTTTTCAATCACTATAATGTACAATTTTGAGCTATTTATTAAAGTTTAGACTTCAATTACTCAATAAACGTAAGATTCCATGTAACATGGATAGACGAAAAAATTTCTAATCGAAATACACTACTATAATTAACAAACAATTAAGTTATAATGAAGTTAACATTTAATAAGATATCAACAATATTATGAAAAAGTTGTAGAATCTTCTTCAAATAATATTTGTTGATGCCTATTTATTAGTCAATCAAGGTTTGAAAAAAATCAATTGGCAAAAATTAAATCACTCTTCATTTTGGCAAACCTCTCACCCACTGAAGGAGCAGCAGAACAGCATTGTTACAGGGCATATTATCAGCTTCAAACTTGGTTAGGCAACGAATTGACAACAACAGATAGAAGCTGGAAGAAACATCAACGTGGCATTATGACCAAATTTACAGAAAAGGATTTAATTCCGGAAGTATTGCTCAAAACTATTTGCTGTAGCTGTGAAGCTGGGTGTAACAGTTTGTAATGTGGCTGCCGAAAACATGGTTTAAAATTCACAAATTTATGTACAAATTGTCATGGTTCTGAAAATTGCTCCAATATGGAAGAAAAAACCAACGAAGAAGTAAATGATTCAGATGAAATTGTGGATGAAGAACCAATGCAGGTTGGAAATAACATTGGAGACGAAAAAGGTCTTGAAGATTTCGAAGATCACCTAGAGTTGGAAAGGTTTGTCGAGTCAAACGCAGAAATTCCATCAAAGAAACAAAAATAAATGGATAAGTGATTAGAATTCAAGATAGTGTATTTATAAATGTCAAGATTAATGTAATCAAAGTGAACTATCTAAATTCAATAGTACCATTTACATGAGTATATTCACATTTTATGAGATTTTCTATGACATGAATGTAATTCGAATTTAGTGGATAAACCTTTCAACTCGACAAGCAATCACATTTTTTCGATGAAATTGTACCGGATTAAAAAAAACTTCGAATTTGAGTTTTTTTCATTTTTTGCATTTTCTGAGAACATTTACCATGGAGATGTATATTTTTTTCAGACTATCAGAAAGTAGATATTTCAACGAACAAAAAGCCCACCGACTTTTTGAGAAAAGTTGGTATTTTGACGCCAGAATTTTCGATTGAAAATTGGGGTGCTTTTTTAATATTGAGTCAAAATATGGTGAAAAAAAAGTATTTCAAATCAAATAAATTACAGTGTATTTGGGACATAATAAGGTAAGTTTTCACGAAATTTCGTAAAAAAAATATTTTTTTTGAAAAAGATAAAAATAAAAAACCAAAAACTTGGTTATTTGAGCTTTTCACATAAATTTGAGGTTATGTGTAAAAATTGTAGATACAAAAGTTGTAGAGCTTTTTATTACTTACAACTTTGCCATTCAACTTTTTTCCGTAGCACTTGTAGTTTTGCCAGAAATCGAGATAAACCATTTTTCACCCTTAAAAACTCTCCCCCTCCCACTTCCCGAACTCGGATCGCCCGTAATTTATTTTTTTCTTCAATTTTATCATATTCCCCTCTTTCTATAATGGGTTTCATCCTACTATAATTTTTTTTTGTTTCAAAAATTATCGACCCTGGTCTACTTGTCAAAATAGCAAATAAAATAAACGACATGCCGAAAACACGGATATACGTCACAATCGATGACGCACACCAAGAAGGGTGTGCGTCATCGATTATTAATCTCCTTCTATCACATTACGTAGGAAGAAATGGAAAAAAAGGCAGGTCTGTGATTGATCCTAATAAAAATATCACGATAATGAACCGTTTGAATGTTTTACAAACATTTGACTTACAAAAATTTGATTTGTTGATGTTTAGATTACGCGCCAGCGCAACCTATCAATCGCGAGGTTAAAATACTATGAAGGCGTAACTTTCGTAGTGGCAATGTGTCTTACGTCTTTTTCTACTGTCACACTGACAGTTCTTGTCAGGTGTGTACTTTGTTGCTTACGGTCAATTATTATTCATAAGAGATGAATATTAATCTTATTGTTATATTTATCTAAATAATACAAAAATATGCCTAGATACACGAAAAAACATCAGCATTTTAAAAATCCTGAAGTATTTTCAGTTAGAAAAAGAAGCTGATATTTATTAATTTCATATCCTTCTCGGCTTTGGCTTAATACGATCCTGATGATTTTATTTATCAAATTTGAGGTTAGCTTTATGTCAAAATAGCAAATAAAATAAACGACATGCCGAAAACTCGGATATACGTCACAATCGATGACGCACACCAAGAAGGGTATTATTTCAACTATATATGATTCAAATAATAGCCTTTTTGGTGTGCGTCATCGTTTGTGACGTATATATCCGTGTTTTCGGCATGTCGTTTATTTTATTTGCTATTTTGACATATAGCTAACCTTGAGTTTGATAAATAAAATCATCAGGATCGTATTCAGCCAAATTCGAAAAGGCTATGGAATTGATAATTACCAGCTTCTTTTTCTAACTGAAAATACTTGAGAGCTTTCAAATTGCTGATGTTTTTCGGTGTATCTGGGCACATTTTTGTATTATTTAAATAAATATAACAATAAGATTAATATTCCCTTTTCAAAAATAATAATTGACTGTAAACAACAAAGTACAGACCTGACGAGAACTGTCAGTGTGACAGTAGAAAAAGACTTAATGCCCGGTTTTATAAGCTCGAGTAACCCCTGCCCCGAGTGTGATCGATGGGTGATGCAACGTTTCATAAAGCGGAGTTAGAGTTAAACCTGCCCCACCATTTGGCTCGGGTTAACTCTCGAGTTAGCGGTTGTCATGCGTAAAATGCTAAAATGTGAAGAAATGGAAGGTTATGTTAAAAACATAGATATGTTATATATAAGTAATATCATACCCGATATATATTTTCAATGTGGACATGGATAAAGTGAGAGATTTATTTTAAATTTTTGATCACTTCCTAACAGATGATGAGGAAGACATTATTCAAATGGTTGAGACACCCCCAGAACCTAAGGTTTTTAGGAATAGAAATGCAGTCAGTACAACAGCTTCTTCTTCCGAGAAGTTCAAACTCCTTCTATTTATACTGGCAAAATCCATTTTTAAATTTAGTAATTTCAATTTTCCACGTCACTTTATAACAAAAAAGTGCTTATAGGTTTTGTTGTACCCGATTCATAGAAGAAAGCACTGTTTTAGGGCCCCACTTTTAATTCTTCTATATATTTTCACAGTAATACGCCAGTGGTCTTTGTATTTTAACCCGAGAGTTAACCCTTGAGGTAACTAAAGATATTTAACTCTACTTTATAAAACTGGGCATAAGGGATATTGCCGCTACGAAAGTAACGCCTTCATAGTATTTTGAGCTCCCGATTGATAGGTTGCGCTTGCGCGTAATCTAAACATCAATCAATAAAAATTTTTACGTCACAAATTAGGGTTAACCTTTGTAATACATTTAAACGGTTCATTATTGTGAGATTTTGATTAGAATTAATCACAGACCTGCCTTTTTCTCCATTTCTTCCTACGTAATGTGTTAGAAGGACATTAACAATCGATGACGATTCGGGTTTTGGATATGTCGTTTATTTTATTTGCTTTTTTGACATATAACTAATCTTAAATTTGATAAATAAAATCATAAGGTTCGTATTCAGCCAAATTAGAAAAGGCTATGAAATTAATAATCACCAGCTTATTTTTCTCACTGAAAATACCTGAATTGGGTAGCACGACTGAATATCCTGTCCAAAAATATCCAGGCAAAAATATCCTGCCAAAAAAAACCCGTCCAAAAATGTCCCCAGCCAATAAAATCTTGTCCAATAATATCCTCAACTGAAAATATATCTGAGCCACGATACAAGTCTATTACTTGGTTTAAGAAGGGTGAATCCAATTATTATATTCTCTTCCCCTTCTTGAATAACTTTATGTGCATTACAATGCATTCATCCCTCCCATCCAATACTTTCTAAGGTGAAATGCGAAGAGATCTTTTTGGAGGGGTCATTTTTGGACAGGATATTTAGTCCTGAGCCCGTGGGACAGTAGAAAAAGCCGTAAGGCACATTGCATCCTATTTTGAGCAATTGAATTTCTCCCGATTGGTAGGTTGCGCTTGCGCGTAATTTAAACATCAACCATCAAATTTTTTCAGTCAAAGATTAGGGTTAACGTTTGTTATACATTGAAGTGGTTCATTATTGTGATATTTTGATACGGATTAATCATAATCCTCTTTTTTCCATTTCTTCCAACGTTTTAATGTCCAGTCCCTATCTAATTCGATCCCTTTAAATTCGTTCCAAATACCTAATAATACGTGGATGATGATTAATACTCTGAAACTGGTTGGAAGCGTGATTATACATATTATTATTAATGCCCCGAAACAATCAACCACATTAAAATCGCAGTAAATTTATCAAAACGGAACTTAACACGACGTCGGCTATAGACCGCTGAACAATGCAATATGTTCACCATATCGATTCTAAATGTAAGCAACAATGAACTATAATATATTATGTAATTTTGGAGCCCAAATGTGGAATTACCATACTTTATACTGGTAAACTGTACATTATACATCTAATAAGTATGTACAAGTGAGGGAGAACTTTATCATTGTCGATAGAATAAAGACCAGTAAACAAAATTTGTTTTTTATCCTATACTATGAGAAAGTTAGGTAAAGTAGCATTTTTCAGGCCTCAAGAAGTGGCCGGGCTCGGCTGCGCCTCGCCTGTCGATATCTTCTTTCGGCCTGAAAAATGCTACTTCACCGCCTAGTGATACAATATACTATTTTTTGATAATTCATAGAGTCCGTAGAAAAAAAAATGATGAGTCTTGCCGTGGTTCTGTTATAGTTAGAATCTTATAATTGGGTGAAATGTTTTTGTAACAAGCGAAAGGTGATTTTTTCATATTAATTGTTAGTAATCTACTGTCGAACAAATCTCATTATGGATCCCTTTGTTTTTAACTTTGAAAGATTATCAACATGAATAGGTACTAAACAAAAAAGTACCAATCATCGTATCACTGTTCCTTGGGAACCCCGTATGTAATTAATTACTCACCTCTACCATTTCGTAGAGTAACAAAAGGTTCTTTTTTTAAAACCAATCTCTTCTAGTGTCTCTAATAATTTTTCATGACTTACTAAGTCAAAACCTTCAGTTAAGTCAAAGATAACACATAAAATGGATTCAGTTGCATCTAATGCTTGATATATTTTTGACATTAGTGTAGAGATAGCGTGTTTTGTAGATGCTTCAATCTCAAAGCCCAACTCTATGTGTGAAATTAAGTTGAATTTTCTTGTATATCTGTCAAATCTGCTTCTTGAAACCTTCCCAAAAAATTTTCGTGAACTTAATAATTAAGGATATCAAGTTTTGCGCATAAAGCTTTGCTGTAGGGCCACATTATCTGGCAGTTCTCACAATTGATTTTGTCCGCACGAAAATGGTCGGTGGTCCACATGTTTGACACTGTATGTATGAACGTTTGAATATAGACGAAATAGTGGCCAGAGATAGAATGATTTCTGCAAAACAAAATCACTCAACCATACCAATAATTCGAAAAAATGAAGCTTTGCATTTGCGAGTGAAAAAATATAGATTTTCATAGTAATTCTGTGAAATATATATCTTTTTGTGATCTCCGCTAAAGTCATCAGTCTAAAGGTTATTTCTTGATTCATGCCGATCATTTTAAATAATCATAGCTGTACATAAACGTCTATTATTGAAAAATCACTAATATTTCATGACCCCATCATTTTTGGTGTCTATTATTAACAAAAAAACTAATTATTTTCACATTTAAGACCGCTTACTTTTAATAGCGCTTTCATAAAACTCTAATAAATGTTCGTGTACGAGAGGACTTAATTCACTTTGAACCAGAATATCTTATCACTTCACAACACTTTCAGAAGCGTAAAAACTGAACGTAAAACAATATAAAATGTTTCAAGCCAGACAGTACAGCTCATTAAAAACATGAATAAGTGGTGGTAACTAGTTGGAATGCCGCTATAAAATAATTGATGTTATTCGCCTGCTTTATTTTGAAGGTGCATGTCCACCAACTACGTAAAACGTTTGCGATTGTTTGAGAGTTATCAGCAATGTTGATGAACAAATTAATTGGATTGATGGGAAGAACATTTAAAGTATGCTAATAAAGCTGCCATACCGGTTTGACTGACCTCAGAATATCCTGGCAAGGATATGCCTATGATATTATCATAACAGCCAGGGAAAAGTTTGAAAACCCAATATGATATCGTACAAAAAGTTCTGAACTACACAAATAGCTGGTGTAGGCAAGTGGGACCAAAACCATCCCAATAGCCTTCACTAGAAAAATAAAACTCAACCTCAAAACCATTAAACTTGATGGAAGCGAGGAGTCAAATATCTAGGTTTTACTCTAGACAGTAAACTCCTGTGGAACAAAGATAAAAAAGTGTGCAGAAATTTGACGGGGTCTGTAACCCGTGTAAAAAGTTGTAAGATGGATGTACAATGCCATAGTTGAAGTAATTATCAATTGCGTGTAGTAGAACATCTCTATGAGTAGAACTAGTTTATTGACGACGAGAGAAAACCTCTCCAAAATTCTAACCTATATATACATTACAGAAGTAATGATAACATGTGGATTCCAGGGCACACTGAAATAGAAGGAAATGAAATAGCAGAGGAACTAAAGAGGGGGAGTGAAGCACTGTTTTGGGTGCCGGAACCCTTTTGCGGTATCAGCTTCAATGTAATATTGAAAGAAATAGGCGAAGCCGGAAAAAAGAGACCCCACCATTAAAAAGATATAGCAGGGCTTAGATAATCAAAAATTCTACTGGATGACTTAAACCCGTTTAGATCTAAAGCGCATAAGTCAAAATAACACTGCACTGAGACTGTTAACAGTAATCCTTACTGTCGCTTGAATGGGCACCTAAAAAAGCTCAAAGTAGTGGAGGAAGGACAATGTAGATTCTGTGGCACATACTTGCGAATTGCACAGCAATACATAATCCTAGGGCACAACATCTAGGAGACCACTGAAGAGGTACATTTACCTAAGTTGGAGCCTGCAGATATCCTAAAATTTCCTCCTGGAAATAGGACTGAGACGGCTACTAGTATCTGAGACTTTGCCAAGGACTTAAATAGAAATAAGAGGGACAATAGATCTTTTAGGTCTCAGTGAATATCCCCCATACACACATACATACATACATATCATATGAAAAGCAAAATTTCCTTACAAACCTAATTAATTTTCTAGGTATTTTGTTTGTGTTGGTATATCTGTTTGGCGTGCAACTACGAAGAGCTTTGATTGTTATTTCTATGCTCTATTGCGGACCCAACATGTGTTCATGGAAATACCAACAGCTTAAAAATGAGGTAGAGAAGATTAATTATATTATTTTGATGTGGAATTTAACAAGATGCGGCTGTCGAAAGTAATAATAATTATCGTTCACCATGCAACCTACCGAGAAATAAAAAACACTGCAGGTTTCGTCTAGTGAAATATTAGTATCGAAAATTTAATCTAAATGTCACGCTATGTTTGCAGAAGAGTGATTGCGCAGAAATCGTCAACGAAATACATTCTATGATGTTCCGTTAAACAACGTTTTGGAATATTTGTCATTCCTACGTAATAACGTGAAAACCTCGAAACTTTTCTGAGTGGGTAAAATATTAATATACGCTTTTAATTTATTTCCATTGTGTTCGGCATTCGAGTTTTGAAGCATATTTTTGGGAAACTCCAGACTGTTTTTCTAACATTTTTCATTTTACTAAGATATGTTTTAGAACGTGGAAGGTATATAATTTTGGAAGTCAGTTTGTAGGTACCTACTATTGATATGTGTATAGGAAGGCTCGAAAACGTTTGTATGCTCTATCACCAATTTCTATAATTCAGTTTTTATCGTTTCTTAATTACAGTTTCCTGTAACCATTGTAATATTTAAGTAAAGCGTGTTATCAATAATAGATGTCAAGATAATAATGTCATACTAGTATAACACCCTACAAATTTTAAAATAACTTTTCAAAGAGTAGACCGTTCACCAAACATAAACATCTACTTCTTGGGCTATATGCCCTGTCGGACAATGAATAACAGTTAAACGGGATCGAAATATCTCCAAGATATATAACCAAGCATTATGGTTTATTATTAGAAGGGACAATATCGGCTTCGGTGAAGTTGCAGTCGTATGCGCGAACTTGTCAACACAAAACAGTCTAACCTATAGAAGTGAAAGTTTATAGGATGACCTTGAATACAAAAATTAGGTTTCAAACCCATCCACCTGAAGCGCTAGCTGCAATTGAGTTGTCGAAACAGGCCTGGCAGATAAGGGAAGAAGAAATTCATCATAGCTGTCATATAGTTGTTGTCACCACAAAACAGTCTAACCTATAGAAGTGAAAGTCTAATAGGATTACCTAGAATGAAAAAATGAGGTATCAAACCCATACACCTGACGCGCTAGTTGCAATTGAGTTGTCGAAATAGGCAAGGCAGCTGAGGCCGAAAAACAGACTAAGGGAAGAAGAATTTCAGCGATCGCAGTGGATGGGTTCAGAACTATTTCATATCGCTTTTTTTTAAATCATAATGGAAGTTTGTTTATTTGAATCAGTTGAATGACTAATGCCCGATTTCACTAACTATTTCCAAAAGTCAGGTAATACCTAAAACGAATTCAGGAATTCCTAAATGCAATTTACATTTTACCACGCGCTAAGTAATACCTAAGAGTGATAATATTACGTATTTCCCATCACTTTTTGATGGGACAGCTTTGCCAGTGAGGACCCTTTTTGTACCAATAACAATATATTGTGGTTCAAAATGTCTGTTGCAAACTTTGTGGGATTTATAAATCTGTTCAGCGCTTAATTCCTTTAGTTTTGGATTGCGAATGAAGGCGACCCATTCATTCAACAACAAAGGGTCATGTTTGGGAAACCTATGTCGTTTTGATGTAATGTCTGTACACCCAGGAACGCAACACTTCACACCAACCATTATAAAGTTATTATAATATTATGAATTATAACACTTGATAACACTTACAGTACCTAATTAAAACACAAATAACAGCAGCAAATGGCAAAAGGAAACAATCTATAAAAGACAATGGTGACAACTATATGACAGCTATGATGAATTTTGAAATATTTTCTTCTTCTCGTGCAAAAGGTCTTAGCTGCTAGGCCTGCTTCGACAACTCAATTGCAACTAGCGCTTCAGGTGGATGGGTTTGAAACCTCATTTTTGTATTCAAGGTCATCCTATAAACTTTCACTTCTATAGGTTAGACTGTTTTGTGGTTGTCACCATTGTCTTCCATAGATTGTTTCCTTTTGCCATTTGCTGCTGTTATTTGTGTTTTAATTAGGTTATCAAGTGTGATAATTCATAATATTATAATAACTTTATAATGGTTGGTGTGAAGTGTTGAGTTCCTGGGTGTACAGACATTACATCAAAACGACATAGGTTTCCCAAACATGACCCTTTGTTGTTGAATGAATGGGTTGTCCTTATTCACAATCCAAAACTGAAGGAATTAGGCGCTGAACAGATTTATAAATCCTACAAAGTTTGCTACAGACATTTTGAACCACAATATATTGTTATTGGGACAAAAGGGGCCTCACTCGGAAAGCGATCAATCTTTTCAGTATTGATCAAAAAGTGATGGGAAATACGTAATATTATCACTCTTAGTTATTACTTAGCGCGTGGTAAAATGTAAATTGCATTAAGGAATTCCTAAATTCGTTTTAGGTATTACCTGTGTTTGGCAATGGTTACTAAAATCGGGCATTAGTCCGGCATTAGTCAAATAAACAAACTTCCATTAAAAAAAGCACTATGAAATAGTTCAGAACCCATCCACTGCGATCGCTGAAATTATTCCTCCCTTAGTCTGTTTTTCGGCCTCAGCTGCCTTGCCTATTTCGACAACTCAAATGCAACTAGCGCTTCAGGTGGATGGGTTTGACACCTCAATTTTTCATTCTAGGACTTTCACTTCTATAGGTAAGACTGTTTTGTGCTTGTCAAAACCAGCACCATATTGTAAATTTGACATTCGACTTCAAATCAGTAGCGTAACGTTTTCACATTTTGTGGGCTAACACAAAATTAGAATCAGTTGTCGGCCTTGATAGGTTTCCAATTTTTCCTTTAAAGGCTAACACAAAAATAGAATCTGTTGGCCTTGAAAGGTTTTTAATTTTCCTTTTGAAGGCGGAATCACACGGAGTGTGGTTTGGATCCTCACGCCAAGGACAGTTATCCGGGATGGTTATTCAATATGGCCGCCGCAGAATAGAATATATCAGTGGCGCCGTACCCAATTTAAATTAGGATAAAACTATTTCTATAAAATGGAATTAATATTTTCAATAACTTAAAATTTAGTAGAATAGAAGATATTGTAAGTAACAAGTGATATAAAAGCTAGAAGCTTTCTAAATAATAATGATATGCTGAAAATAAATTTGATATATTTGTTTATAAACTAAATAATCAAAATGATACGCCCATGTCATGTCGTATCATGTCAAGTAAAACTTTAGGTTAGGAACAACTATGTGTATTTTTTGAAATTTTCAACATAAAGACCAATATTCACATCTGTAGATTATAATTATTATAATAACATAAACTCACCGATGAAAAGTGATTTTCAAAGCACCGTTTTCAGCAGTCTTTGAACGTCCACAAGCACTACAACCAACCATTGTCTTTAAAACTATATTTATATTACTGAGAGTATTTTATAACGTAACTGAAAAACTAACTTAACCTTAGAAAATTCTATTATAAACTAAAACATCTGATTCTTTTTTTAATTTCTTGGGAAATTAAACCACAATATTTTTAAATTCTTTATTTCAACGTTTCGGTAGCGTCTTGTTGTCAAATTTTTTCTGTTGTGTCAGTTAGGGATAAAAATTAATTTCTACTTATTTTTTCTTGACAACGGTAGCTGGAACGCTACCGAAACGTTGAAATAAAGAATTTAAAAATATTGTGGTTTAATTTCCCAAGAAATTAAAAAAAGAATGAATAATATACCACAAGGAACATACAGAAGATAAAACATCTGAGTTAGTAATAATCGGCAAAATATAACATAAAAACCAACTTTTAAACAGCGACTAAACAAATAATGAGTCATAAACTGGTTATCCAAAATGGCCGACTTTGTCTCTTTTATTTATTATGGGAGATGTAGCACACGCTCCCTCCTTACTACTTTATGTTCTAAGGGTTTGGCGTACCTTGCCCGTGCGTGTGGGCATGCTTGCTATTCTTAGCGTTATTTTCTGCTTCTTGTCGGTAAATTTGGCGCACGTCAAAGGGGTGCGATCCTGCGATCAGGCCCGGATCGTATACTTCAAATTGTTCCAACGACCACGGGTCCGTCTCGACAAGTTTCTGTTGTGTGCGGCACTTGCATTTAGTGGTAGCAGCGAAAAAATGAATAAATTATTTGTTAATAAAATGGAATGGTCGTACGAACTAGTGTTGGAATTTTTATCAGCTTATGAAGGGGAGCCGGCAATATGGAACCCTGGGGATCCAGATAACAAAAACCACAACCTGGTTCACGATACCTGGAAACGAATTGAAACCAAAGTGTCTGTGAAGATTATGATCGCCGTATTAAAGAAAAAGGAAAAGAAAATTGATATGCCTGTGGAGGCAACTGAATATTTACTTACGTACCTATTGCGGCTTTGCTACAAAGATACTTTCCACCATCTTATTTCTTGTGGCTTCCGTTTAATGTTTATAGAAATACCTAATATAATGTACGTCAACTTTTCTTCGCCGAATATTATTCATCTTTTTTGAATTGAAAGGACAATTGAACAGACTGAAGTGTGCGACACCGCTAATGAAGTGAGACAATTAATAAAAACAAGATATTCCAAGCCGGCATGAGCCTACGGAGCGAACATGTCGTGGAATCGCATCAACTTTCCAATCCTCGATTTACAATTCGATCCCGGACGTTCTACTACCAAAAACCAGGTTTGTCAAAGACGCCTTAACACCAACAAGTGTTCCAAGAGGCTTGGTTTTGGATCAAATAATACACATTAATTATTCGACCGTGAATAATTGCTTCAAACACAACCTCAAATATCAATAATGAAATAGATATCGGCATGAAACAACGTTTGTGGTATGAAAAGATCGTTACAAGGCGACATAGATAAACAAGAACGATTTTGATCCCTGCGCAAGACAGTTGGAAAACTTCACGTGGCTTGTTATGTGAAACGGTATCTCGCTTTATAGTGTTGCATAGTTCCAATTATAATGAAACTAACACTCACGATGGTTGAATGGATTTGAGCAAAATGTAACTGTACTAAAACAGAGACGCGCACTCGAGACTTTCGTTTTTTTTGTATTTAAAACACTTCTCCTTTAAATAATAAAAGCTTGGCGTATTTATAATATTAGGATCATTAGTATTAGTTGTGTCAGTTCTAATCTAAAACCAGAACTTGGCACTGGAAACAAATACGAAGAATTTTGTTCTCAACTATGCTATGTATTTAATTTGTGTCTGCTGTCAGTAAAAATTTATTTCTGAAAATAACGTGGTTGTTTTTTTTGGTAGAAGCGTTCATTACTTATTTTACGATAACCATTCAATTTATGTGTTCGGATATTTTGAAGTGTACAGTGTGGTCGTAAATTGT